>JAPDSC010006727.1:0-33072 GCA_026290005.1 Latrodectus geometricus
ATATATATATATATATATATATATATATATATATATATATATATATAATGTATATGTGTGTGTGTAATAAGTGTATATATGTACTATATATAGATAATGTGTGTTATATAACTTTATTTGTGTGGGGGTAACATAACACAAAGGGTGCTATAAAGCATTTGAAAAATTCACTTTTTGAAATAGGGGGCTTTGTTTACTTGAAGCAAGAAAGGAGGGATCTTGAAAAAGCTTCCAAGCATTGACGCTGATAAATATGGCGAATGCTTACCACTCTTGCCTTCGGTTCAACAGTTTTTGGGCTCGAATCTCTCTTTGGGTTTGTATATTTTTAGTGCTTGGAAGTCTACTTAAAACCGTAGGTCCCGGTCTAATAAATCCCCGTGTGCAAAATATGACCGTTGAGTAATAAACCAAACCTCTCGTTGATTACTCTTGGAAAGCAGAAAGGCAGCATCCCTCTCCCATTAAGTAATACTGGGGATCGAACTCGGAACTATATTCCTCATGGTGAATTCTTTCAATGAATAAATATACTGACAATGCATGTTATACGCTTATTATTAATGGATATATAAGAATAAAGATATGGATATATTCTATTATGATATTTACTAAAATTCAGGCGTGAATTTTTTTTATTTATCAGTGTGCTGTTAGCTAATCATTTAATGTTCAGCGTTAGCTTATATTTTGTGTGTTGGACTCGAACCAGGATTTCTAGGTATCCATTGTTAAAGATTGTCATTTGAGTGAATTTTTATTTCCAAATATATTTTCTGATATTTAGAAACGTATTGTTCAATTTTTCTTTCGCTGTCAGTAATAATCAATTTAGAAAGGAATGTTTACCTAAGACTAGAAGTTAATTATAAGAGTGTTTGAAATCGACTTATTGTAGTTACATATTTTATATCCGAGGCAGATAAATTATTTACGATAATTTTTGTATTTAAACAAAATTTTAGCTACCTATTAAAAGTAAGACTGAAATTTCAACAAATAGAAATTTTTTGAAATTGATTCATTTATTCAAAAAGTTCTGTTAAAGTTTTAAGGTAAATATATAGGTCTATAAAAAATGTAGTAAAGAATTCATTTTTCTCTTGTTTTCCTCACATTATATTTTTTGTCTGCAACAATTATTTAAGTTCTATTTTGTAAGATTATCGCTTTATCACTTCACATATGTGTCTAAGTTTTCCTCTTAATACTGCAAAAAATGAGAATTCCATAACATTACAAAAATTAAATGATTGTAGAAGCTATCAATAATTGTTTTATAATAAACAATTTCTGCTTAAACACCTCTTTTAGATACAGAAGTTAAAAAGAAAAAAAAAATTCTATTTTAAGAATGAGGAACATGGTTAAAAACTGCCCGGCGATAACTTGACAATACATTTCACTGAATTATGTAAACACTAAATATCGATTGTTTTCGTTTCTCATTCAATACGTCATCGATGTATTCGATTAAGAATTTTGATAGAGTTCATTTCCTTATCTTAAACATAGGTTGTGCATTTTAATATCCGCGAAATTAATATTTATTTCCGTCTGATTTTTCACAATGATTAGAAACATTTTAAGACAGCATTATTTATATTAAAAAGCTTAAAATATTTTGCATTTTAGTAAATGAGTGCTATTTTTGGCTTGTTAACGTTTTTCTGTCGAGAAAGACGTTGTGTTAACGAGTGCAAAAATCGGTTTTTTAGATTCATTTAACAATAAATGCACGCTAAATTCAGTGTGTAGATCAGTTTCTCCCAACCACTCTGTCGCTGTAAGCCTTCATATTTTAGAAATGTATAAAAATTATAATGCGTTTTTATTACGCGTAAAGTTTGTTTAAATTAAAGAAAAATACATTGTAAAAGAAAGCTTGTTTTTACAGTTTAAGGCATATTTTGCATGTTAAAAACTGTTTTCCATTTCGATCAGTGTGACCTGTTATAAAGAAATATTTCATATATCATAAAGAAATATCAAATTTGAATGAAGAGGAGGAAAAGCATATTTCGTTTCCTGTTAATCGAGATTTAATTTTAAATATTCGGCTATTTAAAATATTATTACAATTTTCTGCATCTCATTTGAGTGAATTTCAATGCTAACTGTCGTCATGAAAACGGGGGGAGGGGAAGCTCTAGATTTAAATTCAGAAGATATGAGAAAATCATAAAACTCATTAAAAGTATCCTTTTTATTACCTCGTTATTACTACCATAATAAACCCACTGTTCCTTTTTGTAGCATATATATATATATTTGTATAAATTATTTTGCATTCGGGATTATTATTATTATTAGCCAAGTAAACAATTTTTAAACTTTTTTCTTGGTATGCCCTGACAAAGAGAGTTGAAAATTACTGGTGTAAATAATGAAGCTAGTTTAAAAGAGATTTTAACCTTAATTGCACCTTTTTAATTTAAACTTGTATATAAACATTTTAGAGTCATTCTAAGAGCTTGTGAATTTTTTGGTTCTATGGTATTTTTAATAATATTAATGAAAATATATACACATACCAAACTTGATAAATCTAATTTAGTATGTTTATTCAGTTAGTTAGAAGCAAGAATCTATTTATAAAGAATGCTTGCTTGATGCTTATCTGAATGGCTTTCAGACTAATATCAAACCTTTTGTATTGACTCTAATTGATTTTTGTTTTATTTTACAAACCGTTGACGTATTCATTAGCTGTTATTTAAAATTCACGTAATGTTTTTATAATTATTAGTAGATCGCTATTAAATATATCAACATGATATTTATAATTGTTTAATTCTTATATTTGTATTGATGAATATGTTATAAATTTGATTCTATGGAAATCAAATTTATAACATATTACATAATTACTGCGTAGCGTTAAGCGAGGCAAAATGCGAACTGTTGTTGTGGTAGAAGTCCGTTTATCTGATAAAGTGTCACACAGCTCCTGTAAATGAATAGGGTGTCGCAGATAAATGAGATTTATCTGTTTAATTTAACAATTGCGTAATAAACAACATAGTAAAATTTAAAAAAAAAAAATAAATAAAATAAAATAAAAAAAAATCCGGCACTGTTGCAAAATAAAAATAAAAAATTCAGTGTATTTTGTTTGCTTGAATTGTGGTTTCTATTTGTATTTTCCTCATTTATTGCTAACCTACCTGTGATGCCTAATTTTTCTCAATTCTTATTCTTAGTTCGTCCTTCATTTCAACAGTCGTGGGTTCGATACCCACGTTGTGTGTTTGTAAGTAGTTCGCATTAGAATTTGGTAGGAATATAATTCCTACCAAAATAAACGATTTCATTATTTTTTCCTCCATTGAGGATAACCCTAAATTATTTATCAAAACCGGAAATTTCGTCTGAGTATTAAATTTTTCACGAATATTTTGGTTGGCCGAACTGAATGATGAGCGTGTAGTTTAATGTTTTATCAGTTCGATTCTCACTATAAGCAAAAATCTTCTGCGCCAGCTTGGAATCCAGGTTTAAAAGGGATTAACATCAAGATGTTTTCCTTAAATCTTTAATACTCAATGATTTGATGTTGGCTGTTTCCAGTCTAATGCAGCAGATCATCAGGCATAAAAACGCACGCAAAATGTCACGATGGAGCTGACGGTTGACTCGTTTTTACACTCTATTTTGACTCCCATGTGAGCAATGTGGGCCCTCATGTGTGCAAAACGATTGTAGAATGACATTCAAATTGATTTGAGTGAACTAGTTAAAATTTATAATCGAAGTAAAATTTTGTTATAAATATTTTTTTATCAGTTGAGTAAAAAATGAAAATTTGGAATATGTATTAGAATTTAAAGAAAGTAGTCCGTTTTGGACTTTGTACAAAAGATATTTCAGTTGAAGTTTTGAGAATTTTTTTTTAATAAAAAATTAGGTTGTGTCCATTATTTTTTTAGTAGATGGCTAAAGTGATTGATTTTTCATGAAGTATTGATCGATTAATTTCAGTTAGACCAAACAAGAAACCTTAAAAAAATTTAAAAAATATTTTAAGGTTTCTTGTTTGGTCTAACTGTTAGCTATAAGGTGTTAAAAAGGGAAGTCAACAAAGAAAATTTGGTAAATTTTACAATTTTTCGTTGATAAAGGCTAAAATGCAAGCCAGGACTGTATGTGGTCTCGATATTGAAAGCAAATTATGTGCAATTTTGTTTTCATAGTTTCTGTTCAAGTATTTTTAATGCTAAAAAGGCACCTCACACTAGTAGCCCATAGTCGAAAATGTGGGTATCGTAGAAATTATCAAAATTGATCGGCATGTTAGCAGTAAGTAAGAATCAACCATAGAACAGTTTTAAATTATATGCGCAAACAGAGTCTGGAAAAAGTTAGTCTTGAAGTTTACGCAAATGGATTTCTTTTTTCCAACATAATATTTTTGATAACGATTTTTCATCTAATAAAACTACTTTTTATCATGAATGAAGACATTCGAATTTTTGCTGTACACTGTTCATCATGTACATGTAAATGCGGCTATTGCAATATTAAAGAATTTCGTGTTAATTTTTCAGTTGTAAAATGAAAATGAGAATTTTTTACTTAAGTTATAAAATGTAAAAAAAAAAAAAAAAAAAAAAATATATATATATATATATATATGAATTAATTAAACTTTATGAAGTAAAGATATTTTAACAATATCTTATATTGATTTGATTGTGTTAAGCAGGCAGCCAAATGAATAGTGTTCTGGTTTTTGGTTCAACTCATGGGTTCGAATCCCAATTCTGAATCACTACACACATCCAAGAAAAAATTCGTTTTAAATTGTGGGTCCTAACCTAAATAGCCCAAGTTCACAATAAATGTCCATGAAGTCACAAAGCATCATTTTAATGATAAAAATATCATTTCATGTATGTGTTGATTATATTATTGAATAAAGCTGGTAAAATATCTAATTTTAATATAAATTTAAGTTATGGTTAAACCTCAGTATCCAATATCAGTATTTTTTTTTAAACATATGCTTGCAGAATTTGTCTACTTTTATAACTATGAAGAATCAAATGCTAAGGAAATTTTTTGTCTGAGAATTTAGCATAAAATAAAGACTTAGTCTATATTTTTGGGAATTTAGCATATAATAAATTATACCATTCACATTTACTTCTATATGAAGTTCAATGATATATGTAAACATGATATTCTCAATCCTTAAATATTTCGATAATTGTCTAAAATGCTTACTTTAAACATTGTCAGTGAGGTACTTTTATTTCTAGTAAGTTTTTGTGTTCTGAAAGAAAGGTTTCATTCTCACTATTATACAAAATCGTCAACAATTAGATTTCCATCTGGATTTTCTTTGAGGTTTGAATTTGAAAATTGCTCACTATTTTAAATAGCTTTATTGATTTTATGAATGTCAAAACATTAATCTTTTCTGAATAGATGACTTACTTTTCATAAATTTCATATAATTCATCAATAATTAACTGCAACAGATATTTCATATTATATTTAAATGCTATGGAGCTTCTAAAAACATTTACTGTAATTGAATCTGCAATGGAAGTGTTTAATGATGAATGTGGAGAGATCTAAATAAGGTATACTCGCCTATTTTTGGCAGACTGATGTCAAAACACCATTAAGTTTAATAAAATTACGTCCTCACTGTTTTGTATGAATCCTCTTTATGTTTTCAATAGAAATTTTACTAGGCATTTAAATTTAGAGTTTCTTTTGTATTGTAATTTTCATAATTGAGATTTTTGTATTTATAAATAAGGAATTGTTATGTTTAGGAATTTTTACATTATCAAATATAGGGGATTATTTTACTATTTTAGGTATGCAGATGTGAATTCTTTAATTTTGACTGTTCAATTTTTTTTTATTTTTGAATGTATATTTTTAAATAATTTCTTATAAATCACTTTTGAATGCTTTTTTTTATTACCTTTTTATATCTAATACAATTTTTTCAATAATAAATTTAAAATATAGGTTTATAAATATATTTAACTGCTATAAAACCTTTTAAAATTTAGTTTGAATAATATATATATATATATATTCGAATAGTGAAATATGCTATATAATAGTTGTATTTATAAAATTTTATACAGCATAGTAAAAGTATTAAAGCAATTTAAATCATTTAAGTGAATTTTATCTTATGAATATCTGTCACATTATTTTTGCATTAATATCTATGATTGGCAAATGTTTATTTGGCATGAATCTTATCTTTGAACTGATTGGATTAGTTATCTTTAAAAATGTCTATAAAGCTAAATTATCAAGTTCTTAGAGATGTGTGCTTTCAGTCAAGAGTCAAATTGAACTTCAGAGATGTTTGTCTTTCAAACAAGAGCAAATACATGAGACAAAGGAGAAAATTAAACTTTCTCTCAATAAACACTTATTATGAAAAACGTGTAAAAATAAATTGAAACTACTCAAAGGGCTCACAAGTTTATTTTAACAGGCCTCTCCACTTTGTCATTTCTGAATTTAAACTATTAAGAATGTTACTATAACATCATTCATACTTTTTATAAAAATAAGGATTTTGCAACAACTTCTAATGACTTGCATTTTAAAATTTTAGATTGAACTGAATTTGTTGGAACTAATCTTTCGATATTTAAATGATGTCAAGAAACCTTTCTTAGTTAAATCATTGACACTATATTATATGTATTAGATGCATTATATGGATATTGGGTATATTATTAAATTTAAATTTTCATATCAAATGTTTAATAAATATTTTGCAAATATTGGTAATGTTGACATTGATAATCTGGCAGCAAAATAGTTAGTTATATTTTGAATAATTAAAATATAAACTTTTAACTAATTTTAAAATGGAGATTTGTTTTGTACAAGCATTTGAAAGTAAAATATTGATTTAGTGGATCTCTTAATAATTGTTCCTGCATGACATAAACCAGTGGTTTATAGAAAGTAAAAACTAATAAAATTGAGTCCAATAATCTTAAAAATATCTGGATTCAACATTTAATATCTTTCAAAATATTCTGCTAAATTTATTAATGTTTGTTTTTCACCTTACTAAAAATATTCTTGCATTTCTAGATGATTATGAACAAGTAGATATTGACAGAATCAGGAATGATGATAATTATTGTAAAAGATTTATCATTCATAAAAAAGGCAACTTTGATAATGCTCTTGCTATGGTGGATGAAGCATTGAAATGGAGAAAATCCTTTGGAGTAAAAGGTTACAAAATTTTAGAAATCTAATTTTTAATTCTAAATTAAATATTTAGAAATCTAAAATTATTTTATTGAAAACTTTACTATTTTTAAATACAATTTTAAACAAATTAAAGAAGTTATTTTATTAAATCTTTTTTAAAACTTAGTAATTGTGAATATTTATGCAAATTACTGCAGACATATTTTTAAATTATCCTTTTCCTTTGCTGTAATTCTTTTGAAATTTTATTGAGTGTTTTACTTTACAGCAACATCTAATTATTTAAACATCTTTTTAACTTAAATTGCTCTTTGATGTAATTTTCATTTGCTTGGAAAGCATACTGTGTGTGTAATATTTCTTGAATGAAAGTTTACATAAATAAATTTTTTTTTAAAGGAAATGCCTTTGATACATAATTTTTACGTACATTCTCATTGCATTTCTTATTTTAAAATTTTCATAATGTTTTCTTAAAATTCTGTTTGTTTTATCATTTACTTATTTTGCTGAATTTCTTTTTGTGTTTTGACTGTAAATTACTTTTGTAAAATTGTTTTTTTAAATTTCTGAATTTATTTTTAAATCTTGTTATAAAATCTTGTGCTTCTAAAATTGCTTCACAAATTATTTGCAAATAAATATATATTTAAATCCTAAATCACTTTGGAGAATGTTTATCTATACTTAACAATAAAAAATTGTTTCAGTTTTTAGCAATTTATTTATAAATGAGTGAATGCATTTTTGTTTTGAAATGCAAGATAATAAAACAAATATTTTTTCTTATTTTGGTTTCAATTAATATTATTCAATATAACTTACTTTTCAAAGGAATACTTGAATTACAAATTTAAACATAAATAATAAAGAATTATTTTATATTCAAGGACTTTGATTATAAGACTTGATCAAGTATTTAAATTAAGAATTTAATAAAAGAATATGTATAAAGTTTTTGGGGTTGCTCATTTGAAATGCTTAATGCTCTATTGAGGTATTTGGTTTCTAGTAAATCTCATTATAAAGAGAACCAATTAAACTTTAAGTCTTCATAGAACTCTAATCTATAATAACAAGAGGTCAATGTAAATAATTGGAATTAATTCCTAAATGATATTCATTATATTTATTATGCCATCATTATTGTGAAAAATTATTCCCTTTTTTAGATGTAACACAAGCATCAATACCTATTGAATTCTTTGAAGCAAAAGCCACTTTTCCATACAACTGTGATAAAGAAGGAAACCCGATAAGTATTGATGTTTTATTTTTTCTAAATATTTATAAAATTATAATATCTGGGAAAACTGGAATAAATTAAATTATTTTAACCTAAATTAATAGTTTATTTTTGCCTTAAACTGAAGTTTTTATGGAATAAACCATTTTCATTTTATAGTTATGATTCTTGTACGATTCCATAAAAAAGCACCAGAATTTGCTAAGGATCTGAGGCGTTTTGTGATATATTGGGTGGAATTAATGGAAGCACAAACTAATGGTAATCTCATGACTGTTATAATGAGCTGTGAAGGAGCTGGCTTGAGTAATTTGGTATGAATTTTTATTTTTATCAGAGTTGTTACAAAAATACTCGAATATGTAAATTTATGTATATTAATTAAACTACTTATTTTTGTTTTGAAAGTTTTGATTCTTAAAATTAACAAAGAAAAAAAATTTTAATTGAAACTAAATTACCTTTTAATGAAAATAATTTAGTTTCTATTAAGAAAGTTAAAAATCAATTAGTACACTGGTGTGAAAAACTTAAGCAACATAAATTTTAAAGATACATGTAATTGCAGAAAAGAAATTTTCGCGATCAATTGCATTCAGTAGAAAAGTCTAGAAATTTGTTTGCATTTTTACGTGCAATAGGTTTTTTAAATTCTATTTAAATTTTTATCCACTTTAATCTTTTACATAAACTTTTATTAAATTTTTAATATCCTTCATCTTATATATTTGACTAGTCTCTTATTGAGTCTCTTGTTTTAAACATTGTTTGGTGCAGAAATGTCCAGTATTGGACCTTGCACCAGTAAACCACACAAAACCAAACCAATCAGTAGAAAAGTCATATGTATGCAAATATTCAAAAGAAAATTTCTGAGTGTACACAAAATGTGTGCAGTTGGTGCACACAGTTAAAGATCTCAATAAAAGGAAGGACGAGGATACAAAGACACTATAAGTGCAAGTGATGTATGGTTAAAAGAAATAATCTTGGTGACTTCACGTATGAAATGTGAATGATCAGAAAGCTGGTGGAATAATTTACTGTGTCCAGTATAACTGAAATATTTGGAATTGTCAAAAGAGTCATTTCTTGTGTTTAGGAAGCTTTCTAAACCATAGGTACAGCTATTAGAAATATCTGTGTTTGTCCTCTCAGAAAAACTGCAGTGGATGACTGGTATATAATCTTGCTGCAGAAAAGAACCCAATATAAATCAGCAAGTAACTATATACTGCAATGAAATGACAAGTGTCACTGTTTAATATGTTCAGACATCTTCACGAAGGTGGCCTGTTCTTCGACATCCTGAATGCTACATTTCTTTAAAAGTTGACAATGGGTGTCATTTAAAGTGGTGCAAAGAGCAAGAAAACTGGGCATCTCATCCATCAAGTCATGTCTTATTTACTGATGTGTAATTTCAGGTCAAGCTATTCTTAATGCCAGTTTATTTAAAGTTGGGACATGGTTTCATCCCAGTAATATCGAGGATCTTTACAAGATTTTTTGACTATTTCAGTAGTTTTAGAGTTGTCATCTAGGGAGGCATTATGATAAAATGGTAGTCTGAGATCTATATTTTTAACAGAACTGTATCCAGAAATTCCTTTTGTTAGGTGATCCTTCCTCAGATTTGTTCTGAAATGCTATTGGATCTGACTTTGATTTTGTTGCACATTATCATCAATGAAAACTGACTTCTGTTGTTAAATATAGCACAGCTTGTCCTTTTTGGACCATGCGCCATAAAACCCAACCAACCATCTGTTGTTAAATAGCAATTGGAAAGGAAAGAAGTTACTTGACTGGATTGACCAGTGTACTCTCCTAATTTAAATAGGGTAGATCATGAGTAGATTACTTTTGTAGAAAGACTTTGCTGTATGATTGCATACTTTGGAGAACACTTGACAACTGAAACAAATGCTGATTGAGAAATGGGTGTTCTTAGTTCAAAATTAACTAAACTGCAAAGCAACCATTGCAATATAAAGAGCATATCTCACAATAAGAAACTTCTACTTATTTTTGGATAAACACATTCATGTATAACAATACTGCTAGTCCTATAAGACCTTTTTTGTTTGATTACAAACTTTTTTTTTTTATTTTTTATTTATTTATTTTTTTTTTACTGTGTGCAATAATGCTTTTATTATAGTTTAAGTACAAAATATTGTCTTATTTCGATTCTTTTAGACAATTTCTTAGAGAGTTAGGAGAGAAAAAAAACAGGGCTACTTTTGCACATTAGTATATATATAAATGCTTTTGTTAGAAATTATTAAAGACTATAATTTATAAATTTATAAAACCTTGAATTTTCTCATGTATTTCAAAATCTTTTCAGGATTTGGATCTAATAAAATTTTTGATTACATTATTCCATTCATATTATCCTCATAGTTTAGGTAAGTTTCATTTAATATATTCTACAATATCTAATTATATTACTGTGAAAATAACTTACCATATTTTTCTGCATATAATCTACAACACATTAGTTGCAATGCCTATTTAAAGAAAATATGATTTTAATTATTAAAGCCTAGGTAAATTTGGTAATTATGCTATACTAAATATCTGAAAATATGTGATTGAAGCAGATATTTTTGGGTATATAGGAAGTACATTGTGATACTGTGGAGAATGATAGTCATCCTATTAAAAAGTGAGAACAAACTATCAGATTTTAAAAAATATGGCTGTTAATGTAGGACGAGAATATTTTCATAATATTTGATTAGATTGAAAAATATTAATGTTTAAAAGATTATCAACTGTTCTCATATGAATATATTAAGAATGAATTTAAGGGAAAGAAGTTATAGGCAAATGATTTTCTAAATTTTTAAATTCACTTAGTCTGTTTAATAACTTTCTAAAACCCTTTCATATAAGTATCACAGCAGTGGTGGTTATTTGGTGAAAATGTTTGCATATATCTTGATATATTTCCAGTGACACAAAAGTTTTCTTTTTCTAAATTAGGTTTTTGCTATTTTGGGAATAGAAGACAGCATATGTAAATGAAAGCATTGAAAAATAAATGATAAGCTATTATTTTGCTAATATCAGGGTGACAAAATATGGATATATTTAATGGAATATTGAGATATACACTGAGTTCACACATCACTGCAGGAAGAACTAAGCAATTTAACCATAAATTTCTGTATATTGATAATTTTTTCTAAATTATATATTTTTTCTTCTAACACATCAAAGTTTTATATAAATAATTGAAAAATATAAACTTTTTCTAGGATGTACATCTAATTTGAATATCAATGTTTTTCATGATTGAGAATTTTTAAAGTTTTGAATTTTACAGAAATTAACCCTTATGTGCTAAAAGTTTAGTGGAAAAGTTAAGTAATAGTTTTAACTTAGAATTTTCTAAGCTAAAAATTGATAATATTTGAGATCCGCCCAATTTATTTTAAAATCTAGATAATGTAGCGCCTGAATCCTGCTTGAGTAGACGATCTGATAGCCAAACATTTAATGATTTGTTCTCTGTATCTACAGTTGATGGATTCAAATCCCACCTTGTACATGGATACTTGTAGTGGTTTGGAGTCCATTTTATGTATATATTAACTGTAGGCCCTAATGAAAGTTGCCTTTGTATGTAAAAATAAGTACACTTAATTACAAACCATAGGAAACTTGAATAAAAAGTCAAAATTTTTCTTTTTAATATATTCTAAAATTCTAACAAGTCATTTCTAACCAGTAATTTGTTTACAATACATAAAAAATTGTTCGCAATCTGGTTACCACATAAACATTACTTGACTATAATTTAGCGAAGTGCTTAGTATTCTATTTGAAAATTTTACTTTTCAGCTTCTTTTTAGAATTGGTGTACGTAAATTTTACAGTTTTTCTTTAATCTTTTTATGAATTTTACTAAATTAAAAATATTAGTTTGGCTGGTATAAAAATTTTGTTAAAAAGAAACAGCAGATGTCTTTTTCTTGCAATAAAATTATTAAAAATTAAAGGAAATTGTATTTTACTAATGTTTACTAAATGGTTTTATAATTAGGTAAAATTTTTAATTTATATGTTGAGCTGAAATCTTATAAAAATTATAAGTAAATTTTTGAAAGAAATATTTGGATGTAAAAATCAAAAGATGGAAAAAATTGAGATATTTTTGATGAAAAAGTATTTCAGATTAGTTATCAAATCCATATTCATAAAGAATTATAGAATTTAAACGCTTATACCTACTTTATTTTCTAATTTCAGTTATTAAATAACTTATTTGTAGAATATTAAGAAAATAAATTGAAGCTGCTATAATTTTATTTGGAACCTACTATGATAAACTTTATAATGTAGTAATGAATATATTCTTGAAATCATTTTGTCAGCTTTGAAATTAAATACATTAATAAAATATAAATACAAAATGTGATTTTAAGACAGACTTAAACAAAGATTTTTGCTTAAAATTTTAATCTGATATTAAAGTATTCATTATAAGTGATTTAAAAAGTAACAGAGTAATGTCAGGACTTCACTTTTGAAGCAGGTGTAGATACTGATCTGTTGAACAATACATGATTGTTATTGTATATATTCTTTCAAAATCCTCAAAGAGTATTTATGCTCTTTGAGAATAAGGTGGTACTGTATATTGTCTATGAAATGTCATCCTAGAAGTCAATACATGATGTGACTTATACACAATTTATTGTAATTCATACAAGAAGAGTTTATGTTCAAAATACCTTATAGCAGCTTTCAAGTATTGAATTATATATGTGTTGCCAAAAAGACTAAATGTTTTTATTGATGCTAGATTAGAAGTCTTTCGCTCAGTAAAGAACTGAAAAAAAATTGATACATGTCATTTTTTATTGAGGTCCTAATTGTATAAAATAATTTCTTAATTCAAAAAATTCATAAAATGCACGGATTATTGTTCAAAAATTATTTTAAAATGATCTGATTTCATAAGTATTTTTTTCAGGGATAAACTGATATGAATGATATTTAAAATGTGAGTTGTTTGGTGTCTTGTTAAAAAATATTCTAAATCATTAATCCATGATTGTTATTTTAATTTATAAAATTTTTATGTTGTAAATGATATACAAATAGATTTTTTCTGCTTCCTACTATGAATATCAAAAAAATAATAATAAATAAATAAAATAAATTAGAGAAAAAGGGGAAAACAAATATCATACATGCATGAAAAAGCAATTTACTAGTTAAAAAAATTTAAATATTTGTGATTAATTATAATTGTTAAAAATGTTATAATTATGAATGAAATTGTAGACAAATATTGATCTGCATATGCAACAATTACTTTTAGATATCATTATCTAAACCATAATTTGAAATCTTGTAGTTCATTTAATACATATTTAAACCTAGAATTTGAATATATTACTAAAAATATTTATTTTGTTATATATTGGAGTCAATTTATTTCTTTTTAGCTCATATATTGATTTATGAATTTCCATGGATTCTTAATCGTAAGTTCTATTTACATTTTTCTCTTTTCAAATAAATAGATAAGTTGTCAGATATTTTTTAAGGTTTCATATAATTTACTATATAAAATTTGGTTTTTGTAAATACTGCAGTTATTTATTAAAAAGTTTTTAATTAGAAATATTAAAAAACTTAGTTTATTTACAGTAAATGTTACAAAAATACATTGATTGTTAATGAAATAAAAATTAAGTGTATGTTTTTAATTTGGCATAGTGCAAAATGTAATATTATGAAATTTTGAATATTTTAAGATTTTTCAAAACAAGTACAAAAAAATTGTGTGTGATATCTTTATATTGCTTAAAACTTTTGTAATTAATCAATTATTTTTCTGACAATTTTTTTTACAAGTGTTATTGGTGTCATAGGCAACTATCTGCTTCCAAATCTTATTTTCTGCATTCTTACTGTAAGGAATCCCTGTAATGTAGACTTAAATTTATACAATTATAATAAAACTCTTATTCCTTGTTTTAAAACTTTAAATTTGAATTGTCAAAATGTATTTCATTATATTTGAGCTTTGGTTTTTCATGATTTTTATGCTACATGTACTAAATATTTTCTAATATAATAGAAATATCATCATTTTTATATTCTTTTTGAGTGAAATGTCTCTCAGTTTTCAATTTTTGTGTAATTTGTTCTAGACATTGTATTTTACTGTTATTATTATTTATGACCATGGTTTGCTATACTGTCAAATATTTCTTAATCGAACTTTAACTTGCATAAATGTCTTATCTGAACTATGCACTACTTGATTCTATAATCCATGCACTGATTTTGGCCTCCTTTGCCAAACAACTCCACTTTTTCTGATCCTTGACAATTTTTGATCTTCATCTTTTTCAAATCCTCTTTTACCTTTTCCAGACATCTTTCTAGGACATCCAACCTTTCTTAACCTCTAGTCTGCCTCGATATATTTTCTTTGTTGCTCTTTCATCACTAATTAGCTGCTATACATTACTAGTCATTGTAATTGCTGAATTTGAAAAGAATTCGAGTAAGAAAACTTGGTCAATAAATATGTTATACTGTAAATAAGCATTAAGTTCAAGAAATTTGTAAGCATACCTCGAGAGAAATCAGTACCCAAAATAACTACTTCTAGCAAATAGCACTTATATTCTGAGGCAGATTTAAATTAAATTTAGATGGTATACACAGGAAGAGGTACCTATGCAGTTTCCTCATAATGCCTAGCTCCTTGCCCACACAGACTGATTGTTGCACCTGCATACTTCTGCACCTAGCCCTGATTTGAACTCTACCAGACCATTGACTGGTGCAAAATGACAAGATGTTGTTCAACAATCATTAATTTGACTTTTACTAAACCAAATTTTGTAAAAGATTGACATGAGCAGCAATCATGACTGTAAATTTTCTTCATGAAAAAAATCCTAACAATAACTGATCAACTTATGCTAGTAAATTATCTTGCTTAAATGTTCACAGGTCACACAGATTTAGAATAAAGGCTGAAGCCACAGGCTGCCTCAATGTAACACTTTATTTAGAGTGTCATTAGTTTAAATAAAATGTATATGTATCCAACGAAATTCCAAGTCATCACTCCATGTGGTATATCTTTGTTTCCTACCTCTGGCATAAATATGGTGTTTCAAAATCCCTTTTAAACTGAGACTTGGACTAATTAGCCCTTGCATACAAAAAATGGCTATTGAACAATAAATAAACCAATCTAAATAACAAGGCTATTGACATCTATAAAAGTAACTATTAAATGAGATAAAGAAGACAAACCTTGTGTAGAGTAAGAATGACAATGGAGAATGCACTCTTTTTATTCTTCATCCCCCACAATAACCATGGAACAAAGATGCAATCTTTAATTTTGTAAAAAAAAAATTAATTTTCTGAAACACTCTATCCCCGCATTCAGATTCATTTGATAACATTGAAGTCAGTCCTATCTTATAAAAACTTAGCTTGCAGCTGATAGCATTCTGGCATTTGGTTCAATGCCTCACAAGATAGAATCTCCCCTAGATAGATAGACAAGAAGAAAAAATTAAATGTCAGAGGATAAAAATTAAATACTTATAGAAAACGTGTATAAATGATGCAAAAAAAAAAAAAATTGTTTTTAAAATTTTAGTTTGTAAATGGCTATTGAATTGTCTGATACCATACCAGGGGGGAGGGGGGTAGACACTTATTTATAAAATTGTTATTTCATAACAAATTCATAAAAATGAGCATGTGTGTACTTGTATTCATACACATTTTTGATCTAAGAATTCAAAGTGTTAACATTTGATCTTAATGTGTGTTGAAATATTTTAGCTGCTTGGAAAATTATAAAAGCATGGCTTCCCGAAGATTTTGTGGACAAAATTAAATTTGTGAATAAAACAAGTCTTAAAGACTATGTTTCTGAGGAAAATCTTCCAGTAAATATGGGTGGAACGGTGAGTATGAAATCCCTTATCTCTCTTATAAAAGGGTAAAATAAGCTGTTCAGAACAGAAAGTTTTTTGTTTAAGTAATTTTGAACAGGCATTTAATTAAATATTCTAATAGCAATTTTTATATTATAAATATTTATGAACAATGCAATTAAACGCACAAATAGCTAAATATTAAATTTTTGCTTGTTCTAATTATATGTGTGTATATATATATGTATTAGTATGTGTGTTTCTCTTATTCATCATTTGATAGGAGCAAATTGAATGTTTTAAATTTAGCTATTAAATCATTCATATTTAACAGTTGAATGGGATTATTTTTAGAAACTTTTTTTGTGTGGTAACATATTAAACATAAATTTTTTTAGTGTACCAGAGAATATGAACCTCCATCTGAACAAGATCACAATAGCAACAATATCAATGAAAAACGAGTATGTATTAACTTTTTTCATCCTTTAAGAGTATCAAATACTTAAAAGAAACAAAGTAATTTAGAATGAAATTTATTGTATTTCATTGATAAATTTATTAATTTCCAATAAATACGATAAATTAATGATTAATGAGGAATTATTAAATTAATGAGGAAATAATTGCTTTTTGACAATAAATATTTAAGAAATTTTAACATTAAGGTTAAAGGAATTAGAATTTAATACCCAATGGAAAAAATTACTATTTTAATGTAATTATATCAATCTGCTAAAAGTTACTGACTGCAGTTATGCCCACTTATTATGATATTGCTTCAATCTCTGAATTGAATCTTATTTTTGTAACAATTATATATATAATACATGAAGCTCGTTTATATTTTAGAATTGTAAAATAATAAAACGAAACCATAATTATACTTTAATTTTAAAAACTGTTTATGTCATTCATTTGTAATTTTAAATTTATAAGTAGCTTACCTTACTTCATTTTTTTTTAAAGGCAAAAAACTATTTTGACTAAAACTATTTTGAAATCTATTTAAAAAAAAAAAAAAAAAAAAAAAAAAAAAAAACTATGGCACAGCTTGTCTTTTTTGGACCTTCTGCCTCAAAACCGAACTAACTTCATTCTTGTTCTTTGTCTGTTATTGGCATAAACTTATTCTAAAATCTTATTAGAATTGATTGCAAATTAACACTTTAGTTTTTCAATTTTATTTCAAACTTTTCCCTTTATTAGAGTAATAAATTTGTTACAAGGAATATAGTATTAATATTATAAAAATGAAGCAAATTTTCAAAATTATTGTGTAAATGAAAACTGCAAGAATCTAGTAATTAAGTTAT
This sequence comes from Latrodectus geometricus, assembly GCA_026290005.1. Lineage (NCBI taxonomy): Eukaryota > Metazoa > Arthropoda > Arachnida > Araneae > Theridiidae > Latrodectus > Latrodectus geometricus. The sequence goes on from JAPDSC010006727.1 coordinate 17,715, forward strand.
CTTAAATCTTTAATATGTCATTCTTTTAGATTTTTGTTAATAATCATTGATTATTATTTGTTTTATGTGTCTAAATTGTTTTAATTCTTTATATAAAAATACAGAATTCAATAATAAAATAGATCTTTTCATGTTTACTATTGAGTAATGTAAAAGATAATTTTGGATAAGGAAAACATGTACATTTTTTTTATTTTGTGAATTTATAAACAGATTCACTACTGTAAATACTTCACAGTTTTCACTTGGCATTTAAATATCCTTAATAATGTATGTAATTTTTTCTAAGCTTTCTGTACACTGTTTATTTTTTCTAATATAATATTTCCTTTGCAAAATGTCTTACATGTATTGTTTTTATGAAAATTAAAATTTCATTACATGAAAATTTAACTAGGCATATTAACAGGAGTTGACTGCATTCATGAACTTAGCACTGTATTTTTAAATAGGCAAGCTCAGACATATTTTCATTAATGTTACTTTATAATTAAGTTTATATACTAACTCATTATTGCTTATTAACTACATATGTAACTCCTTCACTTTTACAAAGGCAACTTAAGTTTCTCCCTAACTCATGGCTTTTGTGATAGGTTCACTTTTCTCACAAAACATCTGGGGATACTAAGCATGTGAGTACTCTGCCTTTCTTTTACAGTTATGCATTGGTATATGATAATCACTTATATTGCCTATGTGTAATCAATAAAGATTTTTGTAAGTTATTTTATACAAGAAACTTAGATTATTTTGCTTTATGTATTTAGCATCATACATTATTATTAGTTGTCCTGTAATTTTACACAAGGCACAAAATTAAATATTTTAGATGAAATTTTTAATTAAATATTTTAGATGAAATTGTCATTAATTTTTGAATTCCTCAACATATCTTAAATTTTTTATTCCAAATGAAAGGAATGATAAAAAACACTTATGTTGCAAATATCATTTTATAAGTTACTGATAAGTGAAAAAATGTTACTTGTAGGAAATTGGAAACATTTATTTAATGTCCCTATTTAAATTTTTCTGAATTGCTCAGTGTTATATTATGGTTTCGTTTTTTCATTTATTAAGTTTGTTACATTCTACTTATTAACAAAAATTCTACAAACTTTTCTAGCTATGCATTTACATTGTTCTTATACGTGAAAATCCTGTAAAGACAAAACAAATGAATTTGGACTTTAGTTTTCAAAATATCTAAAATTATACTTCTAATCTTAGATGTATGCAGTTAAGAATAAATTTTATGAAAATTGACTAGAGGAGTTTATATTTTTACTAGTTAATGTGTTTATTTTGTATATTTTTAACTCAATTTATTATTTATGGCTGTAGTTATGATTGGACTTTCCAGTTTAATGTAACTTTCTATTAAATGTTATTACTTTGTTAAATCATTACTATGATATGTTAAATCTAAAACACGTTGGTCAAATGACATTGCTTATTTACAATGCTGCTTTCAATTAAAAGAGGTTAAATTCAGTATTTGTTGATAAGGAAGTGTATATTTTATTAATGAAATCCTGTTTTCAATGCAATTCTTCTGTATTTCGGTGAATTTCTTTCATTATCATAAGGCTTATCATAATTGTGTAATTCTTTCATTATCAAAAGGCTAAAATTATGAATTAAAATCAATCATTATAAATGTCTGGTTTTAAAATTAGAGAGCTGGCTAGATAAGAGTTGGGAGGGGGGGGGGGAACAGCTTCACCTTATAGAACAAACCTTTTTTTATTAGTTTCTTAACTTTGTGAAATGAAAAATATATTTAGCATCATTAAAATGAGGAAAAGTTTTTTGTATTATGTAATCTATTAAATTATCTTTTTTTTATTATATCTAAAAATCTCATTATAATAATAAAAATTTTTTAAATTCTGCATTTAATATCTTCATATGAATATACTAATGATTGAAATTATTTAGAATGAAAATGGAATAATTAGAAGCTCCAGTAAAGATATTCCGGGTCAAGTAATTATCACTGATGATTACACAATTATTGGTGGTATTTTGAAAATTAGGTAAGAATTTCAAAAGCTTGTTTATACTGTTTTCAAGAGGAATTTATCATTTTTATAATATACAAAACCCTGAAAAATTTTTTATTTAGTCCTCCTGTTGAACTGATCTTCGATAATCAATCTGCATCTCATGATTCTTTAATAAAGTTATCCTGTACATCTGAAAAACCTGTTTCATATAAGGTATGTATATTCTTATTTGAGTACAATTATTTTTGTTTTACTTCTTTAAAAAAAGTTGTAAAATGTTTAAGATTTATACATTAAAAGATTATAACAAAAACAAGGATAGCATTTTAAATTTGTTTACAAGAAAGTTTTTAAAGTAATATGTATGTATATTCAGTTCTTTGTATACATGTTTTTAGGATTTAGTTTTCAAAAATAAATCTTAGAAACTTTGTAATGTCATACATAGTGGTGCAAATGAGCCCCTGATTTTACTTTAAAAGTAACTTATTTGGAATGCTATCCCATCACTAAGCGTCTCCTAATTTTGAATCATGGTCAGGTGACAAGGTCATACCTGAGCTGACACACTCCTCAGCACACTAGCAGGACTTTTGATGTCACAGATTAATGTAGATAAATTTCCAACCTCACTGAACCACAGAATTACATATAGAACAGCTTCATGCTGTTGGAACTCTATGTAATTGTGTACAAAAATCATGCTTGCAATTTTAAAATTGTTATAATGTAAATAGTGAAGTCAAATCAGTATTTAATTTAACAATTTACATATTTTTATAGTAGTTTTTTATATAAAATTTTTTATAAAAGTAACACAACCCTTCCATTAATTTAAGTTGTATTTTCATCAGAATAAATTATGATTTTAAAACTTTAATATTACTTTGTTTTATAAAAAGTAGGAATTTTTGAAGTTAAATTTTTTTTTTCTCCTGGATTAACATTATGAATATTTTAGGTGAAAACAAACAATATTGAAAGCTATAGAGTTAAACCTTCCATAGGAATTATTGAACCCGGAAATAGTGTTGATATTAATGTTCTTCTTATACCAGGTATGGTTTTTATGAATTATAGTTTCTTTTCTGTTATAAAATTTTAGTACTGAAATCAAGATTTAAAAAATATTTTTAATATATTTTAAATGAAATTTTTCTCACTTCATTTTTGCCCAATTCTCTCATCTTATTTGTTAATCAAAATTTGAAAACTCTTATCTTTTTGTTCTATTAAATAATCTTAGTACACATTTTGATCAGTCATATTAGTAGCGTTTTTAAATGGGGGTTGGGAAAAGGTTTAATTGGTACACTATTTAAACATAGAAATAAGCAATGCAAATAGCAGAACTTGTCATAAGAGTGGAGCAATTGCAAAATAGCAACTTTTAATTGCATCCTGAATTATCTTTAATACATTAATTTGATTTTTTTCTTAATTTGCTTGTAGATGTTTATAACCACTTGGAATCCATTTAAATCTAGAAATCTCAATCGAATTAGCTTTCTTGAGAAAAATATGATCAAAAACTGATAATCCAATCAACATTGATTGTGCAAATATTCGTTATTTTTTGTATACTTTATTTTTAAATATATTAAGAATATTTCTTAATCAAGCTTACTTTTAAAAACTTTAAGAAAAACAAAAAAATATTTAATACTATATCTTTGAAAATGACTAAAGATTAAATTAGAAACTTGTTTGTAATTTTAATGACATGAAAACAGAATCAACTGATTTAGTTTATATACTTCATATAAAATACAATCTTATTGCTGTTATTCTAGCTACTTAGTAAACTTGTCATTTTCATTTAAAGATGTTACTTTTTTTCTTTTAACTATTCCTATTTTAATAAATATAGTTTTTTTTCTTTTAATACTCTGTGAGTAAAAGTGAAAACTTGGACTGAAACTGTTGAATCTTATCTGGAATTAAAGAATCTAATCTTTTTGTGTACAAAACTTGTACATCTCACTTAATTACAGGAATAAGTTAAATTATTACCTTACTTTCTCAGACTGTATTTATATTTTGATTAGTTCAATTTTAATCATTATTTTTGCTTAGTAAATTTTCGTTTTATATTTTATTGGTATAATTCATCCCAGATTTTCATTAAATAAATTTTCACTTAGAATATTTTAATAATCAATAATTTGAATTTAAAATAAAGTAAAAATGACTGCTTAAAATATCTCTGTCACATTTAACCCTCTCTGAGCACATTCTGCAACTACTTACTCAAGCAACGTAAGAGTAGCAAAATTTGTGCTACCTTTTTATGGTTTCATTTTGGTTTTTCTATGACGTTTAATTGTTTATTTAGATGTGGTATAAAAGATAGCATTAGTTGTCCACATTTTTGAAAATATAGAAGAATTTATTGTAACATTTTATGCATGCTTTTCTAAGTTCAAAGATGTTTGGCAAGAATGAGACATCCTGTGAGTGATATAACTTATATTCTTGATGATAGTTGTTGACGACACTGATGTTAGTTCTGACTCTGGTTTTATACATATTGAAGATTGATCAATTATCATCAGTTTCATTGATAACTACTTCCTTTACAGATAGTGATGAATCTGAGTTTGGATATTTTCATTAGTATATATGCTTTAGCTTTGTATTTTATAAAATCATAATGAAGATTAATTTTGAAAGTTTTGCTTTATATTATAATTCTTCAAATTTCAATATTCAGACAACCTTTTTCTATTATATAATTTTTTATTAAAAAAAAATTCCTTATCATAAATTTATATATTCTAATTCAAAAATATATGTAGTTTAGAGATATTTATTTAAAAACTATGCAATTTTTGAGCATATTATGGTAAAAAAAATATGCAGTGTGGGTTAATGTGACCACTTTTCAAAAGCCAGAATTACCTTTCGCAGAGTGGACTGCTATCAGATTTGCAGGAAGTGTCAATTAGATTTCTGAAAGTATTCACTGGGATATTGATCCATGTAGATTCCAGTACAATGGCCATCTTTGCTAAATTATTATGTTGAAGATCCATTTCGATCAACAACCCATCAAGATGGTCCCATAGATTCTCAAGGTTTAAGTTGGGTAATTTTGCTGTCCAGGGGAGAACAGTAAATTCATCCTGGTGATCTTTGATCTTGAGCCACACACACATACATTGCCAGCTGTTTGTCACCTCACATTGTCATGGTGATGTCTGTTATCTCAGTACAAATTAAATGCATGTATCCAGTGTTTTTAAGTTTTTTTATTTAGTTCTGTTCTATATAACTTATTACTATATCATTCATTTAAAATACTTGTCATTTTCTTTAAATTCATTTTGCTACTATGCCTCACCCCCATACTCCTACTTTTGTACTATTAATGCACTTAGAACTCTATTATTTTTCCAATTTAGTTTTGCTTTATTCAAATCGAGTTTTGTTGTATATAACTGCTATTAAAGGGGCATATCCCATGTACAACTCCGATGTCTGATAATTTTGGTTAATGCTTAATGCCCTGGTGTTGTAATTTATTTTTGTTATTAATGACAATGAATTATTTAAAACTGAAACATTATTATTTTATCCTTTATCAAATTTTAAAAATTAATTGATGTTGTGTAATTATTTTATGCTTAATATTAATAAATTAAACTTGCTATTTTTATTTTAAATCTAATTATTGACAGAGAACAAATTTATAATTAAAGTTGTCAACTCCTTCATGAAATGCTGGATCAGATGGATTTTTAATAGAATTGATTAGAAATTGTTTTAATGTACTTTATTATGAATTAATTGCATATAAATGTTTGCGTGCATGTATGTATGTATTCAATTAATGTCTGAAATACAGGATTTCGCCCTCAACCAAGTGACAAATTTTTGATAATGGCCATGGAAGTTTCTGATTCATCTCTTTCTGGTGCTAATTTGAACAACTTGTGGAAGTCTTCCTCTCTTGATGTTATTGCTGATCATAAGTAAGTATAATATATCTATAGTAGACTTCAATATAATATACTCTTCTAAAATGCAAATTTGCATTATGTGATTAAAAACTGGTTTTAGTACTGTGAATAAGTGATAAACTATAGTTATTAGTCATAACAATGAAATAATCGCATTTTTTTTCAGTTCATAGGAATTTGCGTTTTATGAAAGCAGTTTTATAGGACAAACTATTGCTCTCGGCAAATTTGAAGAATAGATTTTATTTTAGATAAGGTTTTACTTAAAATGAATGTAAATCAATAAAAAATATTCTTTTATATATAAGTATGTAATATTTAATCTTCCGATTTCTCCATAAAATTAAAATGGTGCAGCACACACAATAGATGTTTTAATCTACGTATGTATGTTTAAAACCAAACTCAAGGACATGACAACCCATATGGGAGCCAAAGCTTACAATGTCCATGTTTTCTTAACTGAGGGCTTTGAAGTGCAAAGTATATGTTCCAATTAAGTGGTCAGATAAACGCGAAACCCCCAGTGTTCAATTCCCATGCATGCTTGGTACTCAATTTCATCGGTTCGCTGAAGAGGTGGAAGGCTCATTCGCTCAGCTAAAGATCAAATTTTGGATCTGTGTCTTGGAAGCATGAGGTACTACCATTATGTCATTGGACTTTATGCGTGTTGATTGAATATTCCAAATTGACTTTTATGACCTTTCAATAATGTATTTTTATCATTAAATAACTTGATTTTATTCATAGAATTAAAATAAATTTTCAAATATATGAATTTGATGCTTGAAATTTTGGTAGGTTTCATCTTGCAGTAGTTATTCATAAAGTGTTCATTATGATTATCAAAATAATCATACATTTTGATAGGACCAAAAATTTTAAATATGCTTCAAGAAATTTAGCCTCTATTTTTTTGCATGAAATTTCTTACCATTTGTTTTCTTAATCGAAACAAGTAAATTCCAAGAAAGTTTGAAGCAGCGATAAGAACTGCTATTTATTTTTATATAATGAAGATTATTTCTTAACAGCATTATGTGTCCAAATTAAACATTGCATTGCTGTACTACTTAAATATACATTATATAATGAAAAATTAAAAATTTTTTAAATATGCTTAGGTTGTCTGGGCACAATAAATGTTGTATTCTTCTTGTGACTTATAGACTGTATGTTGTGCAAATCAATTACTAACTTTTAAATGTAATGGGGTATATCTAGTGCCTTTTGCTTGAGACAACTTGCTGTTATTTAACCATGTATGGCATCAGGGGGTTTCTTTCAAATTTGTTATAAATATTATGTATCACATGATTTGAATAAATTGCTATCTTATATATAACAAGTATAAAGATAAATAACTTCCAATTGTATATTTTATAAATAAATTTCTTTTTAGTATAGATTAACAAAATAACACAATTATTTTTAAATGTAAATTTTCAATAAAATTTGTAATATTTTTTAGATTAAGATGTGTATTAAAAGGCGATAATTCCATACTTGTGGAGGAATCTGAACTTGAAAAGACTTTAAAAAATATTAATCACATGTTGGCAAATATGGAGAACAAGGTAAGTTGACATTCTATTCTTTAACTTTTCTACAAACCATACAATTTTATAATGGAGGTTTCCATTCATGTTTAGGCTTGATGATCATAAAAATAAAATGCATTAACTAATTTTAGTATATATATACAGAAATCTTTTTTGTGAGAACACTGTTAAAACATGCCATTTCACTTGATTAGAAAATTAATTATGCATGCTGCTGTGAAACAATTAACAATTACATGATTTGGAGGAAATTGGCAAATTTATTTCTATTTGCACTTAAAAAAAATAAACTTTCTATTTAGCACACAAGGAAAATATTTATGAAAATATACGTAGCCTTTTTTCTCTTATTTGTGCCAAACTGACAGCTGCATGGTTAATACTTTGCCCATTGATTCAACAGTTCTTGGACTCGATTCCCACTTCAAGCATGATTTTTATTCTCTTTAAACTTAAGTCTCCCGATATAGCCCTCATGTGCAAATAATGACCATAGAGGGAGAAGCAAATCAAAGCCATTTTATTTTTACATTATTTAATGTTATTATGATTTTTAAGAATAAGTTGTGCTTTTACTAAAGTTAGCAAAAAATTATTCAACATTTTTACTAATTTTGTAAAAAGCACAAAGCAACTAAAAAATGTTAAATAAATTTTAAAGCTAATAATATATTAATGGTATTAAGTAACTAAACATTTTCAAAGTATATATTTTAAAATTGACATGTGTATTCATGGCATGTATAATGTATTTAAAAAAATGTGGAAGATTATATTTTACTACAAAGTTATTGCCTAGGTTGTATTTGGTTTAAGACTGTTAGATTCATTAATTTACTTTATAAAATTTATTTAAGTTCCAATTTATTTTAATCAAGCATTTAAAAAAATTAAAAATTACAGCGAATTTATTTTTATTTGAAACAAAACGTTTTTGTTTCATTTATACTACTATATGCTTATTGCAGATATTAATCTTATCCTAAACTTTAACAAATCATTTTATGTAATCTTTATGAATAATTTTTTTACTTATAACACCTAGAAAATATGATGTTCAGATCCTTGCCAATTTTGAAAATTGTATTTATTAATAAATTAAAGCGTAATTTAACTTTTGAATCTATTATCAAATACTTTTTTAATTCCTGAATTTTTAAGTTTATTCAGAGTTTTTGTTGGATGATTTCTAATATATATATATATATATATATATATATATATATATATATATATATAACAAAAGTTTTCATCTGTTTAGTAACATCTGTTTGCATGCCTATATGAGGAAGTTAAATTAGTTTTACAAAACTAGTTCTTTTAAAGAAAGTACTGACTTGCATTAGTCTTAGAGAAATTTAGAATAACTTTTTTGATTGGTTGAAATCATTGATTTAAGATCATTCTTGTTATGGCTGCCTTTACAGTTTTTCTTTGCAAATCACAAACTATTCAATTATGTATGATCATATGAGAAAAGTATTGCCTATATTAAAATAAAAAGGTAAATTAAGAGCTTAAGCAAATGTAAATCACAGTAAAAAAGGTCTATATTTGTTCAAACAGCTCAGATTTATTTTGCACTGAAAACCTTCAAGGTTTGGATAAGTAAATTCATGAATGTTGAATTTTTAATTCACATACTTCATGCTAACTTTAAGAGATCAAAAGCATAATGTCAATAGTCATTCGGACAAAGAGTCTAAGAATTAGCTATGACCATGAATTTAAAGTCATACCATACCATGCCACTTTTTGTAAGATTTAGATAATTTGTTAAAATGATTTTTTTATTTAAAATATATCTTAAATATATAGGCGATTATATACCATTCTTGCATTTCCACTGGAATTTCAGTTTTTTGTATCAAATGTTAAACTTTGTTAGTTTTTTTTTCAATGATTTGTTATTGATATAGTTTTCTTCATTTTACTCATCTGATATCATTCTTAAGAATGTAAAAAATGGGTTTGTTACTTAACATGTGTACTATTTAAAATGTCAATTCACTTTTTTCATTAATCCAATATTAATTTCATTGCAGGTAATCTCATTAGAATCACGGCAAAAGTCTTTCCAACTAAGACAAAATATCTTACTTATTCTAACATTTATTATTATGATTACCTCGTTTTATCACATATTCCTTAATAATGAATTTTTATTTAACTTTATGTAATTTTAACTTCATGGTGTCAATATTTGTTACATTTGGTGTATTGTACTTATATATATATTTTGAATACAGTGAACATTTTAACTTCAGAAACATTTCAAAATTTTAATAATATAGATATATGCAAAACTCTATAGAATTCCCTGTTGTAAATTCTTGTATAAACATTTATAACTATAATGTGACTGCTGAATAATACATTTGTACATAATTTTTGTATTTATTTATTGAGAGTTTCTTTTATACTGACATTTTTGTACCATACTTTTTACCAACATTTGTGCCTTTCTTTATATTCAGTATATCTTTTATAATGGCAGTATTAAGGATTCATAATTTATGTTGTATGTGTATTTTGCTCAATGTTTGCATATATAAGGAATATAATATTTGTTTCATATTTTACTTTAATTATACCTGTACTTCTATTTTGAAAATAAATGTTAGGTGCAAGTTTCTTTGTGTACAGAAAAACTTTCTCTCTTTATATATGAAATATTTATAAAATAATTCTTTCATATACTAATATCCATTTAATTTTCTTTTTTGAAATTTTAAGTATTCCAAATTTTTATTAAAGAATGTATCAAAGAGATTTTAAGATTTAATAAAATATTTTTCTAAATTTGTTTTGAATTTATTTCAATTTGTTAAGACTTCACAAAAAATAAAGTAAATATTAAGTTCTAAAATGTCTTGCTATGAATATTGCTCTGATTAAAAACGTCTTGTTTTATACCATTTTATAAAGATTTTTGAAATGATAGATCATACTATTTGAGTTTTTAGTGTTATAAATTAAAATTTAATTTACAGTTATGCATAAAATTTTGAATGCAATATATTTCAATATAAATAGATCTGTGCGATTTTTCAAAGTTGGTTGAATATTGAGCCATCACTTTCACATATTCATATATTGCAAGTGAACAAAATCTGAAAATTTTCAAGGACTTATCACTACAAATGTACATGTAGAAATTAAAATGATCTCCTACTGTACAGTGAGATGAATCACTCAGATTGAACCCATTACCTCTCTCTCTTAAGAATTAATCTTACAGCTAGACCATGATGGACTTTGTAATCTGGCTGTACAGGATAAAACTATCAAAAGTATTTGTATACCCAAAGTGCATGTTACTAGAAATTTTTTTTTTTCATTAATAATGAACCATAATCACATCTAACAAGAGAAATGCCAAACAACTTTACCCTGATAGTTGTGCTTTTATTATTCAACAGTGATAGGTTAAACTATAGACTTGCAGAGCAGTACTAATAGGCATCAACGAGCCAAATTGGAAAAGCTTACACTTTAAATAGCTTTCTTAAAGTATTAGATATATGGCTTTCAATTATGTTTGAATTCAATCCCTCAAGTGTGGATGTTTGTAGCAGTACATATTGGTCAAATCAGCCTGTATATTCAAATAGCTATTTAAATAAATTGTAAACCTATTCATCATTATTTAAAAGTCTGCAAATTTTCAACATCTAAACCTGCAGTATTTTGAATTGTTTGTATTAGTGTTAAATTTCTATGTTTAGGAAAAAGGAATTGGTTCAAAAAGAATTTCTATTATAAAACATCAAAGCATTTTGACGGTTTAATTCTATCTAATGATACATTTATGCAGTAATTATGTTATCAGTTTAATTAATCTTTAGTGTTGCATTGTATTTAATAGGAACAACTTTTATTTGTACAAAAAGTTTTGTTTGCAAAAATTGATTCTACAATCGGGTGCATAGGAACATTAATATAATGCAATGTTTTGATATTGAACGTTTGATTGCTAAATATTTCACTGGTATTTGATTTAATTCCTTTAAAATATAGAACCATAGATAACATATTTCACTGGAATTATTTAGTTAGATCAAACTATTTTTTAAATAATTTTTATTAAATTTCTTTATTTGATGTATTACGAACTGTTATAAATCAATATTGCATGTAAAAGAATCTAAAGCATTCCCATGCAAAGAAAGCAACTCACTCTGCAAACATACTCATTTCCAAAAGTTAAATATGCAAAGAAAAATGTTAATTTTTAAAAGCTGAGTCAACAATTCATATAATATAATGTAATATAAAGTCAACAATTCATTGTAAAATGGGAGGAAAGCAAATGTTATATAACAAAGTCTATCCTTTTACATACCGAGATGTACAAAAAAAAAAAAAAAGTGCAGAATTATAGGAATTGCATACGAGTGCAATTAAAAGGCACTTAGAACTTTTACTTTGCTATAAACTATACCAATGTGTTTAAAGCTACTGAAAACAATGGCTGATTGAATTCATGTTAAATTTTAAGTAAAATCATTTAAGTAACAGCAAAACTAAAAACTTATTTCGTATCTACAATTATAAAATGTGGCAGCTGCAAATGGATTGTAAAATTTTAAAAAAGCTTGGCCAAATTTGTGTGGCAAAAGTGAAATATTTCCTAGCTTAATTTAGCTCTACACTAAAGCAATATAAAATTTATCAGTAATGACACCATTAAATTCATTCATTGAATTCACAGCACACATACTCGATCGAATATAATTTTAGGGAAGCTGCAATTTTTTTTTTTTTTTTTGTAATTTTGATATGAAAATAGTTCTACTGAATTTTGACCTTTAGAATACAAATGAGAAAAGATTGATTTGGTTCATAATTTTTCCTAAACTGGACACAAAAAAAATTGATGCAATGTAATGGAAAATGTGTTTTGTATTAGTTATAATATTAAAATTACACATTATGATGCAAATTTAAAATCTTATTTAACACTGATAACTCAAAAACATCAATTTAATCAGACAAATGGATTGAAAAATCCTAAGCATAAACCAAATTTGATCATGCTGCAAAAGTGAAATACTTCCCTACAAACACAATTTTATTACAAAATGCTTGGCTTAGTTCAATAAAATTGACATAATTTTTTGGAATAAATATTTGTTCCTACTTTACGTAATCAAGTATGATATACCTGGCAAACAAAAGGTATATGTATTATATTTAAAATACATAATTTTCATAATGTATAGTTTCCATTTATTAAAAATAAATTTACATTTTAAATTTTAATTTAAGTAAACATTAATGCAAACAATGTTATTGATCTCGGGGAGGTTTGTAAGGATGAGTTGAGTACCCCTTTAAGGTGAGTGAAAAATTCTTCTAAATCAACTCAGTCTCAATGTTTTCATTCTGTACACACCAAAAAAAGTGGTATTATTCTTTTTTATAGTAATGTGTGAAAAGTAAAGCATACTTAAACTTTTATTGTTCAATAACAAAAATATACCAAACTGTCATACATTTATTTTATTAACTTTTGTAAGCTTAATAAAAAAAGAAACTAAAACTCCTTACATTAATAATGTGAATTGATTATACATAATGAATAATACATTACATTAATTTTACATAAAAATTGTCATGTTATAATTAAATTTTACCTTATGCAACTATATTGAGAGCATTCTACACTCGACAACGTTGGAAATTTAATAGCAGCAAAGCAATGTCTTTCCACGGGAGAATGGACTCTTATTTGTCTCAAGTGGGTATCACGGCCATTCTGATGGTTAGATAAAACGGCTATTTGAACAATGTAAGTCCTGATTGGTTGAGTATTAGAGTCTTTCAATGGAATTTTCACCCAACCACTGGGCTCATTCAACTCCACTACTTCAACTTCTTGTAAATCATGAAAATGAGTTCCAGCACGAACAGAAATCCTATACAAATAGTTATACTTTATAAAACAGTAATTATATAATAATTTTATTATAAAAAATTTTGAGTAAAAATGCAATAACTTATATATCATGAATAACAAAATTAATTAAACATTTAGTAAATTTAAAGAAAAATGCATGCAACTCAGACATAAAAATTAAAATAGATAAAGATGTACCTGTTTGGAGTGTAGCTCTCATCTAATTTGTAATCAGCATATAAATATATATCTTGCACAGTGGTTTTTTTTCGAAATTGTATATTTATTAAGTGAGGTTGAGGACCATCAGATTGCCAATAAGTTTCCAACCATTTATCTCTCAACTGGTCCACACCAAACCCTTTAAAGTACATTAGATTTTATTCAATGAAAATAATATAATTATTCAAAACTTAGTTAATTTTTATCATTCAAAAATTATCTACTAAACTGAAAAATGCAATTAATAATTATTTACAATAAAATTTGATTCAATAAATGAATTAGAAATAAAATGGCTAGGCTTTAAATTAATTATAAATAATGTAATAGAGAAAGAAACAAAATTTTCCTCCTGTTTGGCACAGTTTGATTGGTTTAATAAATGTAGCAAATAATTACATGACTTTTCGCATAAAAACCAACCATTGTTGACGAAAAATTACAATCAGGCATTTTACTTTAAATTTATGTAACAATTTGAAAAATCAAAGTCATGGATTTAATACTTCGTATTACAAAACAAAATACTAAATGAATTTAAACCAAATTACTTAATAAGTTGTCAGATGTAAATTACAAGTGTAACATTGGAAAAATTACTATTCCTTCTAACAAGCTTAAGATACTTTATTTTATTCTGAAGAATCTTTGTTTTATAGTAACTTTTGCAACAAAAATGTTTCAAAATTAAAGTGGAACAATATAGGTAAATGTCCTTGGTTTATGAAATACAGAACAACAGTACTGGGATTGAAAAGTATTCAGTACAGTGCTTATTACCAGGAATTAATGCCAGACAATGGTATTATATCAATCATAAAATATTTAAGAAATTTGCTTAGAATAAATTCCAACAGATAAACTAAATTATACTTGGCTTATTGTTTATTAAGACCCAACTTTTTTTTTTTTTTTTTTTTTTTTTTTTTTTTTTTTTTTGCCAAACTACATTTTCATTATAAATAAAATACCATTAGAAAAAATTATTTATGCACTATTAAAAACATGTGCAATAGAAGATTCATACATAAAAATACTTATTTTCATTTTTGATTCCACTTCACCACACAATTTCTAAAATCTCAAACTAGTCTGGTTTTAAATTTTTGAAGCTAACCATCTGATACTTTGAAATCTTTTATGTTCAGCTTCACTGCAAACCAGTTGGATTTCTCTTTAATGACAACTATTAATTTTCTCAATCGAGCAAGCAAAGCTTTTTCCAGTTTAAGAAGTTTTGCCTCCACAATATTTTCGAGAGGGAGAGTTTGTGTTGGTACTGTTTCCAATTTCAAGGATTTTTTTTCAAGTTTTTAAAATTGTCGAAAAGCTGTTCTTTGGAATTCCATATTTTTTGGCAATTTGTCTTATTTAATAATTTTTGTATATTTCTTCCAAATTTTTCTTTTTTAGTTCAATTGATAAACACATTTGTCTCTTGAACTATGAAAAATACTCAACAAAATTTTCTCAATCTCTCTCTTGAAGACAAATGGAATTTTCTAAATTATGTTATTCAAATGAGACAAAACCAACTAAAAATAAGAGAGATCAAACTTTTAAAGTTTTCCTTCTTTCTATGTTCTAATGTATGGGGAAGAGAAGAATTCTTTCCCTTTGTATTTATTACATGCAGAGATACCATAGCTTTTTCCCGTTTAATGTCTTATATCCATATGTCTTCACTATTGTGAC
>JAPDSC010006730.1:0-14709 GCA_026290005.1 Latrodectus geometricus
TAACTGGCCAGCATTATGTTGTTGACATTCTTCGACTCTACGTGGGAATTTTCTTAAATAGTCTTCTAGTTGAAAATTTCCAGCAGGATAATGTTCTTCCTCATACAGCTCGAGTTGCTCAAGATTTCCCTACGTCATGTTCAGACTTTTTTACGTCCGTCCCGCTCCCGGGACTTGTCCACTATTGAAAATATATGGGATCAGCCAAAAGCATCAGATGAAGCAGTGTCATTCTATACATGATTTGGAGGTGTTTGTTCAAGATTTGTGGGCATATCTGTATCAGGACAACATCAAACGTCTATTCAACTCGATGCCACGACATGTGGCGGCATGTATTGTAGCAGTATTCGGTCCAACGTGCCATTAATGTCGCACTCTATTTGTCTAATTGAACGCATTGTATTTTTTCAATTGTCTTGATTTCGGGATCAAGTAAATCTCACACCTATATTATTATGTCTATTAAGTTTCACTTCAATCTCATTACATGTAATTTAGTACCACAAACAACATAAATGTATTCACTAATGTGTGCTGTATCTCATTATTGACACCAAACATATACACATAATAAATATTTCACATTTAAATACTACATCCCTTACACGTGTCATATATAATTCGTAGCATAAAGTCAATTTTTGAAATATATTTGTATAGAATTCTATGTTGTTCCCTTTTCTATCCGAACATATTTATTCTTCTATAAGTAAACTACATGAAAGACTTTCCGAGCTATTAACTCCTGAAACTTTTTCTGGTCTCTTTTGCCGATATCTTTTATAAAGACCATTGATATTTGTTTAAAAAAATTAACTCCTAAAAATGTAATTAAGTTCGTCTTCCTATTAAGTAAGAAAGCTCCAGTGCTTAGTAGCTTCACGCCACTTTTCTTTAAGATCGGCAAAGTAAAGCATCATTTGCCGTGGGAAGTGATTGGGAGGGTGACCCCATTCTCTCTCACTCTGGGTTGATGGAGCTCCGTATATTGGAAATGTGTCCACGTTCATCTGTGAAGTCCAAAGTGTTTGTCTTGCATGTGAAGAGGAGGGTACCAACTGAAGTGTGATCTCATCACATGATTATGGTCCCAAAGTAAGAGGCGTTTGATCATGGGCGACTAACCCATGCCCTTTAACCTTAAGGTTCATTCCGGAGTTCGCCTGCGCAGCTATGTATGTATGCATGCAGTAACTTAAGATTCTCCATGACCTATAGTGTAGTGGCCTCTCCTTCTAAGTGCAAAGTCCAAGGTCAAGTACAAGACAGCTTTGAGCAACGAGATATGGATGTGGCGTTTCTGCCTTCTAGATGGATATGTATCTGGGTGATCAACACATTGCTAGACCTTAATAGGCCAATGTTATGTTGGTGACATGCTTTGACCCCGTGTGGAGACTTCCGGGTATCAATGGGTTACGATGGGTCTTTTAGAGGAAATTTTCCAGCAGGATAATGCTCGTCCGTAAATAGCTCAAGTTGCTAATGACTTCTTACGTCATGTTGGAGGTTTTCACGTCTTCTTCCTTGTGAATATGGTCCCCTGAGGTTCTTTAGAGAGGTAATATGCTGTGGTTAATTAAGAATAAGCTTTACAAATAGATTTCAACTGTTAGACTATCGATGTCAACTATTTGATAAATCGCTCATGTATAAAGTGTCGTTTAATAAGTCAAAATAATGAACACCTTATTTAAAAATATCATATATATATTTTCTCCGTAAATCTACATTCCTTTTGAAGTCTCTATCTCCTTCAGACATCAAAGAAATGACCGTGCTGTTTGTTTTTGTGAAAAGTCACTCTCATGTTTTTCCTGCTTTCTTACAAATTTTCTTTTCAAAAAGACTTCTATTTTTCCTTTTCATTGTCAACGAGTCATGAAGAAAAATAAAGGAATCAAAACAAATCTTTTATTTCCTGTTTCGTTCTCTTTTCTCTTTCTGTCAAAGTATTCCTTTCTCATCTGCATGTAAATGGCTCTTCCTTTCAGCCTCCGCGCTCCATGACGCACAACAATAGACCACTTTATTATGTCACCATGACATGAACAAATTTGTCGACGCCGTCTGCCTCCTCTTACGCTGAAATAACTTTTACGACCAGGAAAAGAGTCGTAAAGCGATTTTCTTTCAAATTATTAGTTTCATCCCATTCGCAAAACGATTTTATTATCCATGTGTTTAACTAATAACATGTTCTATCCTGATGGAAAAAATCTCGCTATCTGTTTCATTTTAAAGTTGACACAATTTTATATAACATAAATTTATTAATCATTTAATTAAACACAAATTTATTATATATATATACAGTAGACTCTCATTTTTACTAACATTCAGGCTTTTACGAATTACTGATTGGTCACTTATCTGATACAAAAGACACAATGATAATTTTAACTCCTACATACGAACTGAATTTTCGAAATATCTCTTTTTTGCAAACTTACTTTTCTGGCAAATAGTATTCTTTTCCGTTTTATAAATTCATTTTATTTTTATAATATACTATTTTTCAATTTTTTATTTGATTTTCCTTTTTATAAATCTTCCTGAGAAGTTATTCATTTTAGAACGAAGCGACAAGTGCAGTTTTAGTACACATTGTAAGAACAAAAGTCTAAGATATATGGATATCGGACATGATAAGAAAGAATTGTGGTCCAAATTCGAGAGATTCCTGTTCTTACCGTACATAAGAATATAGAAGGGGGAATAAGGTTTTATTCTGCTACCATTCATTAGAATATAGATAGGAGGAAAAACTTTATAATTTTGAGTTCTGCTATTCTGTAGTTGGTTACATTTAAGCAACTCACTTTATGAAATTTTGTTTATTAAGAGGAAGATTGAGCCGTTTAGAATTTGACATGATTGAAAAACGGACATGTTTATCAGTTGAAACAAAAATAATTCTGAAAGAAAAAGACCAAAAAAATATAAAACTTTAAAAAAATACTAAAATTTAAGAACATTAAAAATAAAGAATTTCAAAGAACCGCCTCTCGACCAGTTTAAAAACTCGAGAAAAAAAAATCCTTGAGAAAAGAAACAGTATCAGTACAAAAACTCCCACTCGAAAATATTTGAGAGAAGCAAAATATCATAAATTGGGAAAATAATTTGCCTGCTTGGCTGAGAGAAATGCGATTAATGAACATTCCTTTCGATGGTAATATTGTTGAAGAGAAATCCCACTTCGCTTTGAAGCTGAACATAAGAGAGCTCAAAGCATCAGATTGTTTAGAAAAAAGTAAAACCAGACAGAGTTTGAGAGCTAGAAAATTTGTGGAAAGTGGAATCAATAAAATGAAAGTGTTTTTGTGTAGGAATCTTATTTTGCATGTGTTTCTTATAGTGCATTCTAAATAATTCTAATAATATTTCATTTATAAAGAAAAAGTAATTTAGAAAAATCAGTTAATTAGTCTAATATAGCATTTTTTTTATTTTAAGAAATGTTCCACCGGTCTCTACGAGTTCGTAAAAAATAACCTCTATTGTACGTACAGTGGCACAAACAATTGAAGATACACCTTACTTTTACTTTATAAATCCTACTTTCAATCAAAATAACACATTAACTAGAAGTGCAAACGTAATTTTATTCTTAGACATAACAAAGGGTTTAATTTACATTAAAAATAAAGAAAAATTCAAAAAGAAAAATCAGAGGCATTTCAAATAAACATAAAGAAATTTCTACCTCAAAAAATTGAGGGTAAACCAATGAAATTTTTGTTATATATCACATTTTATGTTATATATCACATATGTTATATATCACATGTTATATATCACATAAAACAGTGTTAATATTTGGTTGCATATCCTTTGGCTTTTATAATGTCCTCCAAACGTCTTGGTACAGATTCGACCAATTTTTGGTGGTATCTGGAGATATTTTATCCCATTCTTCTTGTAACACTTGCTTTAAATGGGCTTTGTTCCTAATTTGGTGTTTTTGGACCGCTGTTTCAAGTATGGCCCACAAAGTTTCTATGACATTGATGTCAGGAGACTGTGGTGGAAGGTACAATTGCTGTTTACAATAAAAAAAACATCACATTTTGACATTACGTGCCGTATGTTTGCGGTCGTTGTCATGCTGGAATATAAAATTTCCATCGAAACCCATTTTTTTTTTTTTTTTTTGCACTTTTATTAAGATAGTTGCAAAGTATATCTATATAAAGCATTATGCCATCTATAAAAACTAAATTTCCTACCCCATTTGAAGCCATACAACTCCAAACCATCACATTGTTTAACTGTAGGAAGTAAATTTTTTGGATACAAAGCAGTGCTCGGCTTTCTCCAAACGCTCTGACGACAATCGCTTCCAAAAAAGTTGAATTTATTTTCATCACTAAATATTACTTTCTTCCAAAAGTTATCTGTCTTCAATTGATGAGTTTTTGCATCCAAACGCTTTTTCTGATTTTGTAAGCTTATACATGGTTTCTTTCGAGCAACTCGACTGTTATATCCAGCATGTCTAATCACATTTCTCACGGTTTCATCACTTATACTTCTGCCCATTATTCGAGAAGTTTCTGCAGCTGGTTTGACTGCACTTAATTTAGGATCAATCTTGATATCTTTCAAAACTTTCCTTTTGGCTACATCACTCAGAATACTTTTCCTTCCTCTCCCACTTTTATTTTCTATCGCTTTTAAATCATCCAATGATTTTCTGGACCTACGAGTTGCTTCTACAGATAACTTCAGCTATTTAACGATAAGATTTTCCTATCTTAAATAACCTTAATTTAAATTTTCTTACATCAATACTGGTCTCTCTCTGAGGAGTGATATTTTCCATTTAAATTTGTACAAAAGACAAAAATAACAGTCCAAAAAGTTTAAAATAACATTGCCCAAACTTAGATTATTATAGTAGCAAGCAGAATAAAAATTTAGTGCCAGTTAAACAAAAATTTCATTGGTGTATCCTCAATTTTTTGAGGTAGAAATTTACTTATGTTTATTTGAAATGCCTCTGAAAATTTTTCTTTTAGAATTTTGTCATTGATTTTTCTTTATTTTTTATGATTATTAAACCTTTTGTTATGTCTAAGAATAAAATTACGTTTGCACTTTTAGTTAATGTGTTATTCCGATTGAAAATGGGATTTATAAAGTAAAAGTAAGGTGTATCTTCAATTGTTTGTGCCACTGTATATGTGTGTAAAAATCACTAAATTCGAAAGTAGAAAAATAATATGTAAAAATAGAAAAATAATATATAAATAATATATATCCCTTAATTTTGTATTATAGGCCATTTATTTACAGTCTCTATTTGAAAGATTTGGGGTGTCACTCCATAACTGTCTGGACCCGTGCCTTGTGAGTGAGAATAAATAATACTAGAAAATATTTATGGAGATAATAAAAAATCAGGTAATTAATGTGCAGCGCAACAATTAGGAAGAGAGCATAATAACATATGTAATTAACTTAAAAATTAAGCCATAATTAAATTTATTAACTAACAATGTAAAGTCTTTTGGAAGTTTCTAATAGAACTCGTAAAAAAAATAAATAAAGTAATTGAAAATTCCGAAATTAGAAAGGATTTTTAAGAATTAAAAAAAAAAGGTTTTCACGAAAAAGAAAAATCCTTTAGAAAGCAATGGAAAACAATCAGACAAAATAGAAATAGAATAAATAAAAATGGAAAAAATAAAAACACTTTTTCTTTAAGTCTGTTAAAAATTTCGAAAAGAATTCACGCTATTAATTAATTAATCTAAGTAATACTTTATTTTTACTTTAAACAATGCATTCTTTAAACAATATACGTTTTAAAGTCAATATTTTGATCTTATTTATTAGTTACACACAAAACAATTGTTATGCATGAACATTATTGACTTTTTAGGAAATGCTTTTTGCTGTGCAATTCAACCAATACTTCAATTTGCTTACATTGGGCATTTTATGTCTTATTCAAAATTGCAGATTCAACGTTTACTGAATTCGCCGTTCATATAAATGTTCTTATCATAAATAGGGGACATTGAAATACTTAAATTCTGATATCACAAAGGAAGAAATCCAGAAAACTATCGAGAATACATTTTGAAAGAACTGATTTGTTTCTTTCATGTATCCCTCTATTGTCAAAATGACACTGTTTTGCATGAGTACTAAATTTGACTGAGATCCTTTTAAATCGAATTCTTAAGTACTGCAAACTTCCGATATGGGAATCGAATCCCTAATTAGCTGGAATAGACTGGTTTCTGGAACGTTTCGAATTAAATGCTATTTCGAACTGAAAGAAGTGATTCCAGTAGAATTCTGGAATATTTGAAATTGCGCAATAAATTCTCTAGCAGTTAAAAAATGTTGTAAAATTTTCATTGCTTCTTTTCTAGAAGATATATCTTTCAAGTCACATGAAATTGTCGCAAGATAAGAAACATCGAAAATTTATTAGCAGCAGTTAAATAGGCAATAAGCTTGATTGATATTATCAAAAGTTGAAAATGAACACAAAAGCCATAATCACGTTAATCTGAACTAGCACATCATGCGTGTCCAAATGAAATTCATTAATAAATTTCTAATACAGAATTAGTGATTTGATACTTGTTACAAATTCAAAACTATTATATATTTTTTATTTTAGTAATATGTTGAATTTTGAATTCAAAATTTGTGTACATTTAACTTTTATAAATTTTAGGTTTAAGATAAGAAAAACTTCTGATTTTCGAATTCTCAGTCTGATCTTTTTTTGGTTGATATAAGTATCCTACTGTAATATACAATTTTACTCACTGAAATCATTATATAAAAGGCCATAATCATGCAATTATTTCAAACATTTCATAAAATAAATATTTACTAATCTATGACATCTTTTTTGACAGATATTATTAAAGTTAATGCTGCTGAATAAAAACGTAAAAATTTTAGTGTTCTTCCTAGAATGAAATAAAATCTGGAGAAAAAAAAAAAGAAGATGGAAAATGACAAAAGAAATTGCGATAGAAAACTGTTTCGAAAAACATTTTTATGTTGTGGTTGAAAATGTATAATAGTTACCATGTAAAGATTTATACAATGTTTACCATGCATTATGCATACAATGGTTATTAAAAAGTTTTTGAAAGTCCCACTGAAAGAGTAAGGAACAAGAATTACTTCAAAAATTACCATGAAAGTGTAAGGGACATAAGTTTTATTATTTTAGTTTGGTAACCACATGAATAAACAGCCGTTTGGTAAAATCATAATTAACTCATTTTTAAGTAACTTTAATTTTATATTAAATATTTTTTAAAATAATTACATTTTTATCATATATATCAAACTAATTTTTTTATTTGACAAAAAATTTTATTTTAGCTAACTCAAAACTAATAAAAAATTTACGAAAATTTTAAATTCAACGAAAAAATTAATGTTTTAATAAAATGATCTATTAACATTTTAACATAAAATTCATTTATTAAACTTATGTGTGGGAAATTCTTTTCAATAATTGAAGTATTAATATCATTCAGTGAATAGCAAAAAATCAAAACGTGTTTAGTACAAGGAAATCAAGAAAAAAGTACAGTTTATGATCATAAAGCATATCTTAAATTTGTTCTAAACGCTTTATAACACATAATTCAGAGAACATTTAGAACCATTATTATTTTGTGTGAAGTTTCACATAAAATAATCACAAGAGAAAGAAGAAATATTATAGATAATCCAAGAAGTTTTTAAAATATTATTTGAATTTACAGCAAATGTGTCGAGAGAAACTTAAAGTGGGAAACATTAAAAACAATTGATTAGTATGAAGTTTTTTCATATGGCAGCAGAAATATAACAGACGATCATAAAAATTTTGAGATATATAACCCTTGGGTTAAGTTTATATGAGCCAAAATATCAGAAAGTATTTGAAAATATTTTATAAGAAAATTCAATTCAAATGTTACAAGTTGCAATTAAGATATAAATAAGTGATATGAAAAAGTTTAACCAAACCACCTACACAATTTTTATTTGTAGTTGTCTAAGGAAAAGAAGAAATATAAAGATGGAAAAAAAAGAAATGCATTTTTTCGGTCGATGACTGTAGTGTTCGATATTTCGTTAAGTATTGATCATAGGATTTCAGATTTATGCTCGTTGGAAAGATCACGTTTCGCAGTAAAATATTCTTTTGCTATTTTTTGTTTAATTCATTCAGTTGTGAATTACAGGATGTTAGACATGAAAGTCAACAAAAAGAAAATTCGGTACATTTTAAACGTTCTTCCTTGATAAAGACGAAAACGCAAGCCACACGGCTGAAATTGTAAATGGTGTTCATCGTCCTGATACTGTAAAAACCAATTACATTCGATTTTGATTTCATGAATTCCGTTCAGGTATTTTTGATGTTAATGATCCACCTCGTACAAGTAGGTTCGTTCTCAAAAATGTTGATAAAACACAAAAATGTCCCATGTTGACCAGCATATTAGCAGTTAGGGCTTACAATACCGGGATTCCAGGATCCCGGAATCCCGGACGATTTTTGTCCGTATTAAAAACCGGTATTTATGTAAAAATACCTGTATTTTGGCATTACATTAGTTGATAAAAATTGAATTTATGCACAATATAAATCTAATTTATAATATTAATAATTACAAGAATTTTTTTTTTTTTTTTTTTGAAGATAAACAACATTTATTACATATACCGAGCCGAGTATTTCATCATCGAGAAGCGGCGATGTCGCCAATATAAAGCGATTGCTTATGTTTTACGTCTATTACCCAATGAATAAGTCTCGTTTATACAAATACATAAAGTATTTAACATAAAAATTACTAAATAGTTTAGATTAAATTGTAAATACAGCTGTAGTGTTTACAAGTAAAAATTATATTTTATATTTTCAATTTTATTTTTCATTCCGTTGTGTCTTGTGGTGTGTGGATTATGTGCACTTGTTTACTGGTTTTATTTCTAATAATTGAAAATTGCGTAACAGTATTTAAATACTGATTAATCCATATGAATTATATGATACGGTAAGTTTATATTTGTATTAATGTAAGTTAGAGTGTAATTAATTTACAAATATTAAAATTAATATGCATAAACTGCTATAACCCCTGAAAGATGAATACATTTACGGAGCACCGAAAAGGACAGGACGAAACTTCAGTTTGGAATCATTTTTTGATTGAAAAAAACAGACAGGTTGCTATATGTAAAAAGTGCCTGAATAAAATGAAATGTACAGGAGGATCGACAAGTGGCCTTCGTACTCACTTAAAAATGATACCTGGACTAAATCTTAAAAAGAATTGTGAATCCCCCCATGATGTCGAATCAAGTTTTTCTAAACAGCCTAAATTGTTAATAACAAATTATTTTAAAAATAATAAAAACTAAAAACTTTCAGAAATGTTTGCCTGAATGACAGATCACGATGAATTGTCTTTTAATATTTTTATAAAATCGTATGACATAAGAGAAAGCTTAAAGGCAAGAGGATTCAAAGACATACCAAAACCTGCAGTCTTTATTAGAAATATGGTACTTGAATATAGTAAAATTATTAAACAGTCTACAATGCATGAAATTTCTAGACTGAAATTTGAAGGTAAATTTCAGTATCACATTTGATGAATGGACATCTATCCGTAATCGGCGCTACATAAACATTAATGTACATTATGTTGGAGGAACAATGTGGAATATCGGATTAGTGCGAGCTAACGGATCCGTTCTAGCAGAAAAAGGCTTATCCCTTGTAGGAGAAAAATTGAAAGATTTTAATTTAGATATATCTAAAGACATAGTTGGAATAACTACTGACGGTGCGTCAGTTATGGTAAAATTAGGAAAAATTATAGAGGCTAAACATCAACTTCATTACTGATGTTTTGTATAAGTCAACTTTGAACCCGAGTGTGGATATTGATGTTGTGGAGCAAAATTATAATGATGACGATGTTAATGATGTTGACGATGATAACAATGACGACGATATCGACGAAGAAGATGGTAATGGAATTATTATAGAGTTAGATGCTAGTATAACTGTAAGTAATATAAATATTAGACATACTGGTATATCATCTATTGTTTCAAATATTCGGAAAGTAGTGAAAACATTTAAAAATTCACCTTCTAAAAATGATAAATATTTACAAAAGTACGTGAGAAAACAATTAGGTAAAGAAACAGCACTAAAATTAGATTGTCAAACAAGATGGAACAGTATGTTATTTATGTCAGAAAAATTTGAAGAAATTAAATTTTGTATTCAAAATGCGCTTATTGACATTAGTTCCGATATTAATTTTTCTGACGAAGAATTTAATTTATTATCTTCAATTATTGCTGCTCTTACTCCTATAAAATTAACAGTAGATGCATTATGCTGAAAAAATGCAAATCTTTTGACGCCTGACGCTTCTTTAACGTTTATGTTAAATACTCTTTCCCAGCAAAAATCTTCAATTGCATTAGAATTATTGGAAGCATTAAAATCTCGAATTTTACTTCGACGAACTGAATTATCACAAATACTTCAGTATCTGCAAAAGGGCTTACAAGATGTTGGAGAAGTATTTAAACACATATCCAAATTTACAATCATTAAAAAAATTGTAAGCTTAACTAAACGGCTCACACATGAAAATCTAGAAGATACAGAAGATATGGAAGTTGCGCGAGAAACATCCCTTCCAATATCTTCCGAAATTATTAATGAAACAGTATTAGAATCAGACAAGGTAAACGTAAACGCATTAAAGAAAAAAACTACAGGCAGCAATAGACGAAACACTAAATACTTACCTGTGCCTGCGTCTAAAAAAATTCTAGGTCTGGAACAATAAATAAAAGATGAAATTACTTAAGTGTAGAATCAGAAATAGCTTTTTCGGCGGCTGATTATATTTGTACGTAAATTCGGTCCTCGCTTGATGATGAAACGTTTGATTGTTTATGTTTTTAAAAGCAAATTTTAATAAACAAAACGCAAGTTATTGATATTATTTCATAAATACTTTTAATTTAATTATATTTTTTGCTTCTTTAATTATATAATGCCATACGAGCCTATTATATGTAAAATGTAACATAGAATTTAATATGTACTTTTTTTTACTTGCCCGTTGTTTTGTATCTATCTACTCCTAGTCTCTATGTAATAAAATAAATAATATCTACTCATTTTAGAACAACATTTATTGAATTTTATATATTATTTGTTAACAAGTCAATATTACAACTGAGGTAAGTAAAAAAGTGAGGTAATAAACAACTGAGGTAATAAAAAACTAGTAAATTTTTTATTAATAATACCAGTTTTAATACCGGTGTCCCGATACTTCAAATTTCAAATATCAAATACCGGTATTCAGATTTTAGTTCGGTATTGTAAGCCCTATTAGCAGTCCGAAAGCTAAAGATCAGCCACAAAACAGTTTGAAATCATTTCCACAAAGCTAATCAAAAACATGTAAATAAAACCTTGAATTTCGAGTAAAAATAATGGATTTCTTTTGTTCCAGCATCGTATTATGCTGTACTCAGTGTATATAGTTAAAAAAATAATATACTTTCTACATTTTAAAAATGCTTTTTTAATTTCATACTAAATTATATTTCGTGCCTATGAGTCAGATAATTTATCCTTTCAAATATGTGCAGAAGCTGCTTATTAATTCATAACCATTTTTAATTTAATTGTTTGTTTGCACGGCATTACAATGAAATCAAAACAGAAAATATACTTAGAACACAATTTTTTAAAATTATATTATTATGTAATTCTCTGCAGGTATAAAAACATTTGTATCATTTTTTTCATATATCAGCAGATATGTGTAGATAATTAAAAATATTTTTTATAAAAAGTTCTAAACATGCCTTCTACAACTTCTAAATATCGTTTTTATAAGTTCTAAATGAGTTGAAACATGAGATGGATAAAGGCTTAGAATACTTATTATTCTATAAGAAAAAAATTCCGTTTTTAAGATTTTTCAATTGGCAACCATTATATAACAGACGACCGAAAATATTTTAATTAGTCTTATTGGTAGTTTTCTAATCTTATAAAAACAAAACATTTTGCGAGTCTTAATGCTTATGTAAAGTAGTAAAATTTTAAATTGCTTAAACACTTCCTAGAATCCTAATCGATTCAATGATAAATTTATTTTATTAAGTATACGAGTCTTATAATTTATATTGTTGAATATGTGAAATAGGATAAAATGGAGTCTAATGAGTAATCTAACAATTGTCTTTTCAATTACGAGGGGAATCTGCTAAATTTACATCTATATTGATTCATCACCATTTTTTTTCACTACATGCTGTATTATCGTTTTCAATTTCAATGGAATTACCTGCATGTTGTAACTAATCGGGGAATTCTTGGGAAACTCGAAATTTTCGCAGTGTCACAATTGTGGTCACAAATGAACCCAAATGATCTATTCCCTAATTGTTTATTTTTGTCAAACACCCGTTCGGAATACAGTCTGCGTTCTACATATTTCCCCTCGCGTGCAGCGAAGTGTGTGCAGTTAACAGTTATTTCGCTGGTTTCTGGATCACATCTGTGGTGGACGTTAACCTGCATTCACTGTATGCGCACCTGCCTTTTTAGAAACAATAAAAATGGGATTGCATGTGGTGTACGATAATGATTAAAAACAAATATGTACGTATTTTGGAAAGAATAAGATGGAATGTGTGATATGATATAAGCTATTTAAGATCCGGAGATATTATTGGGAAAGACACGGGTAATTACTGGGAAAGGAAATGAACTGGAATATTATAACGGGAAATGGAAGCCATTTTTGGGTTACATGTATTTTAAGAAAAATCTGTTAATGTACACACTTATATTTTGAAATAATCTGAATTATATAGTGAAATATAATTTTCTTTCGTATATTTCAAAGTAATAAAAAATGATTGCATTGTTTAAAGACCTATTTCGATTCTATTTGAAATTTTTCTATTTTTGTTTTACCCAGGTTGCTTAATTTATATTTGCTATTTTACAGCGTCGAATTCGTCTTAACACGGAATTCTTAAATATTATGCAGCTGTAATGATGTGCGATGTTCCGGCTTGTAGTACAGCTGTTCGATTCCTACTTCGGGTATGGATGTCTACTTCGGGTATGGAAATCACTAAAAAGTGATTTCGAATTCGCTTTGAGCTGTAGATGACATTTGAATGAGATCAACTTGTTAAATTATGATGAGTGACATGATAAAATTATAAGTGTTATGATCAATTTGAGACATGTTGCCACCAATCAGCGTTGCTATATTTAACAAACTATTTCATACAAATTAAAATGAATAATTTGATTTTTAATAAAATCACACTTTTTTTAGAACAATTCGATATTTAAATGACCATCAATAATATAAAAAATAATTAAAAATCAATTCCTACTCAGTTCAACAAAGAAAAATTTATATAAGTTTTTTATTAAAAAAGAACATTTTTTCCCGCTATTTACACTCTTCGTCACTGACGATATTTATTTCTAAATTAATATTTCAAACATTTTATGTAAGAGAAATATTTTTATCTCATGTAAAACTGAAAATGATTAATTAATAATCTTTGTTGCTTAACAATGTGAATAAAATTTAGGATTCTTAAGATTATTGTGCAACAATAACAATATTTATGAGCTAAACGTTCTTATTTCTGAAGTAACCTGTTTCATTTAAATGATTTACGTAAACATTCAAAACTCGCTGGCTCTGGGGTGACAAATTTATTTAAAACGATATATATTTATTCCATAGACAAAATGATATTAAGTTTTTGTATAGAATATATTGAATATAATCCACGTAAACGTCAGTATCTTTCAAATTTCTAAATTTTTATTTGATTATTTATACCAATAGAAAAACTTTAACCGATACTTATACCAATAGAAAAACACTATACTTATGCCAGAAGAAGAATTCTTGAAGAATTTAATTTTATACGCAATTGTGTAAATAGTGTCACCAGACGAACATTACAGATGTTTTGCCTATGAAGTCAACAAATATAAACAATGCTGTCCTGTTATTGCGTCACAGAGATTTTATACATTTATTTTTGATCAAAGAGATAGTGATAGACTGAAAGTTAAATCGATTGAAATCAAGCAAATGTTTTTAAAATAAACACACACAGCTGGCCGTGTGCATTCATTCAAAATTCACGATGATCTTGATTTCGTGATTTGAATCCGAAAGTCTCAAAGTATACATTTTGCCTTTTAATAAAGATAAAATAAAGTTTTCATTTGGATAAAAATATTTTTAAAATTAATTGAAGTATGCATTTTTTATTTTCAGATAGAAATAAAAAAATAAGGTCTCTAAATTCTGATCCAGAAGAATAAAAACCTCATTCTGCTTGTCCACAGAATTTTTAACACTAGTTGAACTGAAAAATGGAATGTAGTGGAACTTATCAGGATATTGGTCTTTGGTGAGCATGCCTCATGTTCCATCTCATCATTCTCAAAAGAAATTTCTGTTACAGCATTTTTTATTCATTGCCGTTGCTTGTGCCGTGACGTATTAATTTAAATATGACATACTGGAAATATTTTTTATAATTGTATTATTTGTTCAAGTGGAGGTGTGAGGTTCTTTATATATATATATATATATATATATATATATATATATATATATATAT
>JAPDSC010006733.1:3179-18606 GCA_026290005.1 Latrodectus geometricus
ATATATATATATATATATATATATATATATATATATATATATATATAGTGGCAACAAAATTTATCAGCAAAAATTTAATACTTGATAAAAATTTGTCTTTTTATTGTAACAATTTCACAATTATATTGTTATAAAAAATATCCACATTTATAAAACTTAACTACAATGAAGTAGCAGAAAAATTTTGTTTTCTCAATATGTATCTTAATTTATTTCTAATTTATTATTCCATATAATACATTTACTTATTTTTTTTTACGAAATTAAATCTTACATTACTTTTGGCCAAATTTGATTTTAAATATCTTCTAAGGTAAGCATAGTGGAAGATTAAAATTTATTCTTTTTATTAAAGTTGAATTAAAGTTTTGATACTTGTATATATATATATTTAAATTAAATAACATTTTATACCATATTTATTAATAAATTTTTCTTGAAGATTTTCATTAAATGAAAGAATTTTACTTCATTATTCTTGCAACAATATTAAAGTACATGATTTTATTTGACACAATAGATATATCCTCCGAAAAACATAGATTATCATAAACTTGATTAAACTGAACTTATTTCAGACCCCATCAATATCCATCGATGTTTAACAACAATCATGATTTTCCATTTCTTCTGAATGCAAAAGACATCTTAGGCAGCCTATATCAGTGTGACAAGGCTCTATTATAATCACTATGTTATTTACTTCCCGTGAGATATTTCATAGAAAATGAGGCATATTCACCGTCGTAAGAGGGAAAATCTGAAAAACTCACAAGTAATCACCTCCCTAGATTGTCATGCAAAAGCACATCATCCACTTCCCATTCTTCAACATTGACTAAAATTAACCCGGGAAACTTTGTCAGAAATGGTCTTATTTTTAGGGAACAAGAAGTATTTGTTTGTTACCAGTTATTACATAAATAGCAACCACGTTCAAAATTACATTATGTTTGATAAATTTAGATTCAGAAAGAGAAAAATATGGAATTAAAAACTTAAAAGAATGCTATAGGTATAACGCGAGTTGTTTGTAATACAATGAGAATCTAGTGGAAAATAATGACCCGCATATGTCCACAGAAAGAACATTTTATTAGATTCTTTATGGTATGAAAACAATATTATAATTTTTATTTCATTATATAATTACATCAAATAATGTGATGCATTCATATTATTGTTAAATTTATTTATACTTTCCCTTTCAAATGATATACAGTGTTGACATACATAAATTTTAACTACTGAATTCATTAAATTTTTTTATTTAATGTCGAGAAGTTCTTTTTAACAGAAATTTCAATTTACAGAAAGGTAGTAACATTTTAGAAAAGAAAGAACTTACAAATTATACTGTTTATTAACTTAATTGAAATTGAAAACATTTTAAATAGAATGGAAATTTATAAGTCAATAGCAATGACAGATTTCTTATAATAATACTCCAGAAAAGAGCTACTTCCTCCTAAAATGATGACATTATGAATAAATAATTATAGTATTATTAATTTCAATACATATATTATTATCAGGAACTGAGAACTAGGTTGGCTTCAATCTACATTAATTATAATTTGAAAACAAATAATTTTTTATTTATTAAGTAAAAGTATTTAAAAAACATGTTTTGATAAATTTAGTTATGTTTCAGACGTCGAAACTCCCAAATAACTGTAGTTATAAATATTTTGATTAAAAAAAAATTTAAATTCATAAAAATAATAAAATTTTATAACTTAGATTGCTTTATTATTATTGACTTTATTGTTATTGACAGAGACTCATTTAAAATAATACCATCAAATTTTTAACAGCACCTAAATATGCCGTTGCAACTTTTTAAATTTCAAACTTATTTTTTTAAGATTTAGATTTGAATATTACACTATATTATAAATTTAATGTTCTTTGATTTCATCAAATTTT
The DNA here is from genome assembly GCA_026290005.1 of Latrodectus geometricus. Lineage (NCBI taxonomy): Eukaryota > Metazoa > Arthropoda > Arachnida > Araneae > Theridiidae > Latrodectus > Latrodectus geometricus. The sequence goes on from JAPDSC010006733.1 coordinate 5,109, forward strand.
GAAGGAAGTCTTGTAGATATTGAGAAAGAATTAATTTGTAATAAATGTATATGAGATAAAAATTTTTAATTAATAATTTATATCTATTATAAATGTATATAACATATATATATATAATAAATATAAATTAATAACAATATGCCTGACAAATTTATAAAAATTATATTTATTAAAAAGTCTTTTTAAGGTCAGTTTTTATAATTTAAGTATTGTTTCATATTTTTCTATTTATTTTAGTTAATTTATTATTACAATGGCGTAAGATCTATATTTTGTTACAAATTTTTATACGTTAGCCATGTTTTAAAGTGTGATTTAATTAAAAATATTAACTGTATATGACAATAAGAGCTTCAGCCGCCTACCCTGTCTAGTGGTCAGCGTATCTGACAGCGGATGGGGAGGATCTGGGTTCGAATCCCAGATCATCCCTAACCGCAGTCATGAATTTTCCACTCGGGCATGAACTCTCTCTTTCTTTGTGTTTCTTGTCCTTTCCTGAGATAATGTATGAATGTGGCTCGCCCTATATACGGGTTTGTGGATGTGTGACGGGGGTAATGATACTCGCCTCTGTGACTTGATTAACAGGTGCCACCGGGTCACGCTAAATGAGTAACAGTCTTCGGTCTTGTTGTGGCGAATGGCTAATACACCCAGTGGTAGCAGCGTTAGAAAAAAAACAATGATTATTTGGTAAAAAGTGAAAAATTATAATATATATTCACATAAAGGAGAATGTTAGATTAGCAGCTTCATATTTGACTCCATTCACTAGAGAGTTGAAGGTTAAATATTAATATTAAATATAAATAATTTAAACCTTCGTTATTTGGTTTTAACCCAAAGAAAAGTAGTCACATTTATGCTACCAAAAAATAATTCATTATAATTTATATTTTATAAATAAATAATGATATAACTAAAATAATTTGAGCAAATAAATTTATATTTTATCAACATTTAAAAGAATATTAATCAATGAAACTTAAGTAAGAAACATTCCTTTTACATACTTATCATAATTAAAATTTTAAATCTTAAAAATATTGATGGTTTCATATCGCATAATTTGCAGATATATTAGATTTCATATATCTATTTTTGTATATTTATTCTTTTATTTTTCATACATAGCTGAAACTAATCTAATTTTCATACAAGTAATTCAATACATAGTGGAAACAAGGATGATACTAAAAAGTGCATTTATCGAGAAATTTCAACTTAATCATTGTATCCGTTGTAGTTGTAACTCATTTCACTGGATCTTAATATTACTTTTAATAATTTGAAAATAATGAAACTTAAATATAAAAAAAAATTTAGTGTGTTTTTAAGTATTTCTCATTAGAATTAAAAGGTTCAGGAAAATATCAATTATAGCAGTAAGAATTAAAAAAGCTCTTATTTGAAATATTCAGACTATAATTTTAAGACTCTAAATAATAATACCTATAATTTTATACAAATTACAAAATTAATCATATCGAGTTTTATAAGCTATTTTTACATTAAGATGAAAGGTAAGAAATAACTATTGGGTTTTCATAAATAATTTATTATAAATTATCTTTTATTCTACTATATTGCAGACGTAATAAAAATGAGCATAATAATGATTGCGTTGAATTTTAAATTTACTAAATATTTATAAATACCTAATTTATGTCCTAGAAAAATCATAATCTAGCAAATAAGAAAGTAAAACAATTTAAACAAACTTTTATTAGCATAAGTTATGATAATTTTACTTTATAAAGCAATAAATAGTAATACAATTTTAACGAAAATTGATTTATTTAAATTATATTACTCATTTTTTTACATAACTGGATATTAAATATTATTTTCTTTTGTAAGATGAAAGTCAGAAATTTAAGTAAAAATATTTTACATATTTTGACATAGTTTCAGAGTCAAAATATTCTATAGCAAAAAATTAATTCATTATAAAAAGCCTTTAGTAAATAACATCGGATTAGAGTAAAAGTAATTAATGTAGCGACTAATTAAGGAATATTTTAATTATATCTTGCCTTTAATTTTAATTAAAAATACCTTGAAATCTTGGAAGGCTTTAATGAGAAATTAAAATAATAAAACAATAATTAGAAAAAAATTGTATTTTCTAAAGTTTATTTTATTTACTCTTTAAAAATATATAAAATGCATTTCAATTATGTTACATTCAAATGGTGAAAAAATGGTGCATTTAGATTATAAGGAAACTAGTAATTGTTTTCAAATATCAATCACCGTAATAGATTCAATTCCAAGTTACTTTAATAAATTTGAATTTTTCATATAAATTAGAAAGGAAATCATTAAAACTTATAAGGATTGTTTAAGGTAGTAGATATAACTTTATTTCCAAAACGTGTTTAGCTGTCACCTTGTGTCACATTTACCTGAAGTTTATGCATTAATAATCGCAATAATTTCTTACTCTTTGAAGAATTGCTGTTTATTTGAAAAAAAAATAATTCAATAAATATGATATACATATAAAATTCTCTATTCATCTTGTAAGTTTGATTTTTGGTTGTTCAGATCTAAATAATTACTTTTTTTCAAATGAAAAAATGTACTCCACCATATTTTGATAAAAGGCTTCGTATCATGGAAATGAAAATTAAATATTTAAATAATTTAGTATTTCTGATTTATGCAATAATATTACATTTCTAAAACAAGATTTTTAAATGGTTACCAACTAAACAAAAACAGCAGGGCAGAACAAATATTAATTGAAATATTTGTGAGCAAAAGGTAGCTATAAAACTATTATGTTGTTTTACATTGAAAAACGTTATTAATCATAGTAAATAATTTCTTTCTGCTATTAATTAGAAGATAGGAATACATGACATTAATCTTTCTAAGAAATTTATGAATTTTATAATGTATATTTTAATAAAATATATTTTAAAAAATAATCCTTTATATTTTTCTCCTATAAAATGATAATATATTTTTTGCATCTAAATGCGTGAAATAAGGAAAACAAGATAAATAGAAATATTACCTTAAATTATAAGAATATGATGATAAATTAATCCTCTATGTAATTTCTATTTAATCAAAGATATATTTAACTTCATTTTGCAAGTAGAGATGAAAAGAGAAAGTAACGTCATTTATATTTCCATAAAAATAATTCTTCTTGATGTTTAACTTACAGTTTCAGCTCTTTGTGATATTTTTACCATAACGAAAACAAAAAAAAATACTTGTTGAACATAAGTGAGAATAAACTTAATTATATTCTAATAAACTATAACCAGACATTGATTTTTTTTTTTTAAATTCAAAGTACAATTTTTATTTATATAAAAAACGCTTAAAATTATTTTTATGTAATATACCTTTTATATGAAATGAAGACATAATATATTGTTATGGTTTAGTGCTATTCATTATAAATTCTAATTAATTAAATGCATATAAATTAACATATATTTTAATTATAAGGAATTACGGCCACTGAGTGCAAAATAAATTTTAAAGCAATGAGCCAGTATTATTACTGCAAAGAAATTAAAATTAAATGCATCCAAAACATGATTTTCTTTCTAACGCTTCATTTGTTACTTTCAACACAGTATACTAAGCACAATCATCAACTAAAAAATACATATCATGTATTTTATATTCATATATATTCTGAATATCTTTAATTTTCAAGAAATATTTTGACAAAAATTTACTAGTAACTTTTTAGTGTGTATTACCTTTCCATAAAAATTACGTTTAAATTAGTATAAGCAAACTTTTAGTAAATACTTTATTATGTTTGAAGAAATTAAACTAATATGCTAAGAATTAGCATATTTTTTATAAATTAAAATACTTTAGTAGCACATGAAAAGCAAAAATTATGATTTTTTTTACTTGAATAAGAATGTACTCTAGTGTAAAGAAATTAGTCACATACATAAACAAAATATAATAGAGAATTTTATAATAGAGAAATTAAAAATAATTACAAATAATACATTTTTCCATTATAGATTGCAATTAGCATATAAACAAAATCTACCGAAATCTAGGAAAAGGTAAATACATAATACCTCGCCATTGTATTAAGAAATTAGATTGTGCATTCGATCAAAATATTTATTGAGTAATATTCTATTAAATTCAATAAATACTTGACAAAGAATGCAATGGCTGACTACAATAGTCATATAAGAAGAAGATTTGTGCATAATCTTTCATAACTAAATTAGAAAAATCAGGAGTAATGGAAAACTATTTAGGTGACTTATATTATTAAAAAATAGAAAGTGAGATAGAAAATTTATGTTTTTAATTTAATTTTTTATTTAATGTTTTTAATTTAATTTTTATTTAATGTTTTTAATTTAATTTTTTATTTAATGTTTTTAATTTAATTTCAGATTAGCATAATTTTTTTTTTAAAAAATTCAGATATATTTGAGGTTTACATTATTTTATTCAGCAAATGAATATATTAATATATCTAAGACATTAAAATAATCTAAAAGGCAAAATTTCTCTCTCTCATCAGAATATGCATATTAAGTTAAAATTCCTCTTCCTTCTACTTCATATCCTGAATAATTATTCAGTATATAAGGAAGATATTTTGGTATTGGCAGTTGTGAATTACACACATGCAGAGTAGAAAATTAGAAATGAAATATCACAGTAAAAAATTACATAAATATATTATTTTAAAATTTGTTTACATTTAACTAATGATTCGTTTTTGATTACTTTTTTTTGTATTCAATCAAAGTGATTCATTACAACCGCTATATCCATTATTCTAAGTGTACTTGATAAAAATTTAGGATGAATAATTGTGAATAATATAATAGTATTATATTATTCAGTATTATTAATCCACAATTTAATATTAATATATAAATTATTAATCCTAAAATAATTTTTATTAAGTACACTTTGAAATTTATTTTCTGATACTTAAATTTTTATATTGTGTAAATATTAGAATTTACGTAACATTTTGTGTATAAAGGATAAGCATATTTAAGTACATCCTAAAAATTTTTTTACAGTTACAATTATCGTTACAACTAAAACAGAAAAAGTTAAACTCTGCTATAATATAAAAATTGCTTGAAAAATCAAATTTTAACTTGTAATAGGATTTAATTTTATACGAAATTCATAAATACCTAAATTATTTTTAAAAATATTTAGAAGCAAATGCGTTACAAACCTGCTGTAAAAATTACGGAACTTTATATTTTGAAGCAAATATTTAACGAAGAAAATGAATTTTTAAAATGATTAAAATATTTATACTCATGAAGTACACTTTCTTTAATAAAAAGAAATGCAATCGATTTTTATTAATTGAATATATTAAGAGGTTAATTGAGATATATATGAGAGCATTTTTAATATATTAAGGTAATTATAAATATATTAAAATTGCTCTCATATATATAACTAATTGAATACATTAGAATTTTAACAATTAAATGGTAAGAAGTTAAACATAACATATTTTGTAAGCAGCAATAAAAACATTTCTTTTTAAATAAAAAGAGATAACTTACTTTGCAGTAAGCATTTTTAATTATCCACATGAGGATAAATAAAACACGAAATAAGATTTACATTTCTTCGTACTCAAAGAATTCGTAAGATAAATCTAGTGAAATCAAAATTCACATTTTAGATTAAATTCAAAGCATGTATTTTTAAAAAAATATTTAGTAAATTTATCTCGCATAAGAACACAGGAAATATGCAAATGTCACTTAATCCTTGAAGATGGGTATTGTTTTCTCTTAATAGAAGTAAACACACTTAATCTTGAGAAAGAATGACTAATGTTGATTTCATTATATTAATCATTTCCTATCAATCGCACACATACACAGAGTATATTACAGAATCTAAAATGTATTTCAACATTTTTCACTTCTCATTTTTAGATGCTTATACGAGTTAAAGTATTGTTCTGAACTTTGTGAGAAAATTCTAAAAGTGTATATTTCCATTATGTAATTTAGAAGTAAGCAGACCTTGGCATTTATTGCTAGATATTTTGATTTTCAATTTAAGCATTATAATATAAATTTATCCTTGGAATTTCACGTAACAATAAACACATCTTGAATGTAAATAATTTAGCTTTTTCTGGTTTCGAATTAATTATGATCTTAGATTTGCTAGATTGATATTAGAATTTATTTGTATATAAATATTATTAATTTAACAAATATTTGAAAACAAAAGGCGTACAATTCAATTTAACGAATGGTATGTTTTCTCCCTTCCAGTTAATTAGGAAAAATGGCATTATTTTACATTATTTTTATAGAAGGGAGAAGAAAGGAAAACATTTTCATGAAAAATAGAAAACCTATAATTAAAAATATATTAGTTAACTCTATATTGTTTATTCAATACTATGCTATTAAATAATGGAGCAGAAAACATGCAAAAATTTAATACTATATCCAAAATAACTTCTTTACAGGAAACAAAACCTTGTTGAAGAAAAAAATTGATAGTATATTTAAAAGTTTGTTTAAACTTTATCTGAAACTTCACAGATTTTGTTTATATCTAATAAGATTGATTACAAGTCATTAAATGCCTCATGATTTAGAGATAATCCAATTACATAGTGAAAGAAAAATATGATTTATGATGATATCTTTTCTTGACAGATAAAAATTGATTCTCTTATACTTTATGAATTTATTAACACCAGTGTGACTAGTATCCTTAATTTTTTTTAACATTATGGTTATTCCAAATGAATGAATGTTATCTATTCTATGATATAAAGCTTGTTAAACATTTACAAAACTGATTTAATTTAACATATCCTATATTTTATTCTAAGTTTAAAATAAATTTTATTCTATAAATTAATAGATAAAGATATCTAAGAAAAATGATTTGCTAAAGTGTGATTTAATATGTGATAAATAATAACAATGTACATATATATATATATATATATATATAGACCAGACCCAGACCTTGCTATCTGGATGGTAAAAGGGGAACCTTGATTCATCGCTTCAAAGAACCCATTTCCACTGATCTTCGATGCAGTTTCGATGTGCTTTACATCACATTAACCATGCAGCGCGGTTGGACTTTGTGATCAAAGACTTATGGGCAGCAGCTCGACCATGAAAACCAAGCAAATGTGCTTCACTACGGAGGGTATTCATTGAAACAATACTCCCTGATGCCTGCTGATATTCCTCGTGGATGAGCGCCATCAATTGGGTGCGGTTCTTCCAATTATATTTGGGCAGCACTCGTCGGTCTCTGTCTCCTAGTTTAGTTGGTCTGCCGACTAGAGGCACATTTCAAAAACCCCCGCTCACCTTCTGCTTCTTAATCACATAGGCCACTGTCGATTTTGGGTACTTCAGATCGATAAATATATTCATTAAGGATCAGCCCCATTTGTGGTACCCGATATTTATATCATTCTCGAAATCAAAGAGCTCCGAACTGTGCGGCATCTTGCATGTGACTAATGCCGATGCTGTTTCCTACACGATATATTCCCCCGGATGCCGCGATGTAACTCAGGACCACTGTCTTGATTTGCATAAGTGTCCAAATACTTATTGGTAAGACAGTGTGTATATATATATATATATATATATATATATATATATATATATATATATATATATATATATGATTGCTTATTTTTGATGTTATAATTAATATAACTTTATTGAAATAACTTGTGACTGCATATAAACAAATCCAATACATCTTAGTTGATTTAATCAAAAATTTAATAAATATCTAACAAAAAGGATTATACTGTTTCCTTTTCTAAGTAAAAACACGCATTTTGGGAGACGAATTCTGCATTTTACTATGTCAATATACTTATGGATATATTTTGAATAAATAATATTGGACAGTAGAAATACTGTTGAAATAAATTTATACTTTAAATTTTTTGTTTGAAGTACACGGCATTTTTAATGAAATATATTTTTGTAAAAATTTGAAATAAATTATTATATTTTTAGAGTGAGAAGATTTTAAGTGCTTGCTATATACAAGCTATAAGTGTTAATTAATAATAATAATAGTAAAATAACATTTACCTGTTGATACATATCTTGAAAGATAGAGTTCTACATAGTTATAGCGAAACTTAAGGCAAATGGAATAAATTTTTCTCTCTTTCGTTCTCTCAACTAATTTTAAAAATATAAAATTAACTCTTAAAAAGTATTGTACATTAGATCTGATCTAATTAATATCAAATAAGTTTCACTTATATGAATAAAAAAATTTTTTATGTAACATCGAAAATAAGTTCAACAAATCTGCCTTCATTTGTTTTTAAGAGTGTACGAATGATAAAATTCAATTAAAATAATACTAGACAACGAATAAGTTTTTCATCTACAGGAAGAGTAACTGAACCTGTTTCCGTAATATTTTCAAATTGTTTAACCTTATGTGAGAAGTTCAGTATTGTGTGTCTTATTTATAATGTTACTCTTAAATTTAAGCTAATTAATCAGCTCTTTATTCTACCAAATGACAGTTGGCATTTTAAATATACTGATCAGCTATAAAAATTTGGAGTTTTTGAACCTATTTTAAAATATAAACTCAAACTTATTAATCGTCATCTGCAAAAAATGATATCCTAAGCAATCAATCATCAATATGCTGATCTAAGAGAAAATGCAAAAAATCATTCAATCGAAATATTAAATATATTTTTTGTCCTTTATCTTAGCATTTTCCGTTCATTTATTTTCGGTTCAGTGAACAACAGAAAATATTATTTTCCTATTATTTTTCTTTATTTAATTTATTTTTTAGCACCATCATGATTTAAATTTACATAACAACTATTATTTGTAAGCAGGTAAATATCCATGCTGTAAGACATAAATCATTATAATATTTCGTTTCATTTAAGTTGTATAGCAATTGTTAATCTGATAATACGAATTTTCTGAATTCGAAAAAAATTTGTTTACACCCTTTCTGTAACTTTTCAATGTTCGGAGAAAATATTACATCTATTTTCTGCAAATAAATCATTACGCATAGAACGGAAAATTGTTAAAATTTCCTTGGCATACATTTTTATCAAATTTACAAGATTCATATTCTCTTCCAGTTTATTAAATTGGGATCAGTTTCCAATATTGTCTCTGGAATGTTTACATGTTTACTCTGCGTTAAAATTAAATTGTATTTTTCCATGAGACTTTTGGAAAATGTAATTCAGTTTATTTGAATTATTTCTTTATTTATTTAACAATGATTGGTAAAAGGTTCAAACAAAAATTATGATTTCATTTTCCAGTGTTAATAATGTAAACATTAATGCAAGCAAAACTATTATATTTCTTGCAAAGTTTTATTTTTATAACATTTCTAAACTGCACATGTAAAAAAAATCATTCAATTGTTAAGAAATTGCATTTACATGTATCATAGATGAAAAATTTTATAACATAATATTCTTTTGCATGCTAATTTTTCAACAATTTGAAGCATGAGTTAATGGGGAATTTAATTTATCTAATATAGTTATTTCATAATTTTAAATCTTTTAAATTCATTATTTAATGTTCAATAGAAATACATACTTCCTGCAATTATTGATTATACTGAAGCAGATAAATTAAATTAATAATAATTTAAAAGAATATATGCATTACTTGAAATACTTTATTGATGTGTAGGGTACGTTATAAAAATAAGGAGCATATATTTCACTGACGTGACTATCGGAGTGGCTTCCCTTGGAACGAATATGTACTAGGGGTCAATATCTTCCAAATGCTACTGTGCATTTTTTTGCATGTTGTAACACATAGTGATAGAGAAATGAATTTCACTTAAAAAAGTCTTTAAATTTTGCGTGCGGTTCGGGAAAAATGGCACAAAAACATACCAGATATTCAATAAGTCTCGAAAGATGATTGATTGTCAAAATTTCAAGTGAGGCACAAATGTTTCATTAGGTATGCATAGAAGACGTCACAGATAATCTCCATTCTGGTTACCTCACATCGTCCATGGCTGGTTACCACTGTCAATTATTGATTTCAAAAATCAGACCATTTGTCAAGAATCAATAAATAAATAGCGCTGACACTCATGAAAATTTCAACATTTGAAGTCTATAAAATAGTTAACATGGATTTGCAATTGAGTCATAATCCAAGGCCAATAAGCAAATATATGAGCAAAAATAACATCGCATTTTGTGTTATAAAAAATTGTTGGGATGAAATGAAAATGATGCTAATTACTTTGGCTCTATCATAACCAGATATGAATCTAAGATGTTCGAGTATGATCCAGAATAGAAAAATAAAAATTCTGAAGGGAACTATCAATCATGAACAGTGATTGACATTTTGATGTCCCAGAATCTACCCCCAGAATGGTCTGCCAACTCATCTCTCTCTGCTGACTCTTGAGCATATCTGGAGGTGCTTAAGAGTAACCCACGTATCAAGCAAAATCAAAAACACGTTGAAAATTGTCCTGTTACACGTTGAAATTCATGGCCTTCATGGTTATCGACAACTTTTTCCGGATCAAGGTCACATTGGTTTTGAACCTACAACAGTTTAGACCTGGTTATCTGATTCATCTTTTGTTTCTCTGCTTTAACAAAAAGCTCAAAGCAAATTATAAAAATATTCAAACTCCTGTTACAAATTTCTTTAAGGACATCTTGGTCAAGATTTTCCAGAACGGTTTTAAGACATTCTTAAAAGACAGAGGCTCTTATTTTGAAAGACTTTGATGAAGTTTACATATTGAATCAATAAATCAGTTTTTATGAAACCATGCACACTACTTTTGTAACGCATGCAAATTTTCATATAAATGACGCTTAGATAAATGATTTAATTCTATACACACACACACACACACACACACACATATATATATATATATATATATATATAGCTTTAGGACCCCTACTTCGCCAACTCACTAATTTGAATCGTTTTCTCGCGCATGCTCAATAATTACTCGTTTGTTTTAGCCTTTTCATTGGTCGCTAATTAAATTTCTTTTTGAAATAGCGGTAGAATTTTCACCATGGCATCGGTGTTTTTGAAAACGCGCCAAGGAGGGGACCTAATGCGCATTTTCACCGACGGTGCTTTATACTATTTAAAAAAAAAAAAAAATATTCCTTACGAATTTTAGTGTTTTGATACTTAGAAACTACTTGAATTTAAATTTAATATGTACCATTTTTCATTCAAATATCCTTAATTCTAATTTACTTAACTCTAGTTAAATAACTAAAATTTATTTTCATAGAACACTTTGAATCCTTATAATGATACCCTTTCTTATATTTTTATTGAGAGTTTATACAAATTTGGTTTGTTTCCAACAAAAAAGTTTCGTGTGATAAAAGAAATTTTAGAAGTACTATGCTAAATAATCTTAGTCTTGTCTTTAGCTTTAAATTTATTTGAAAACTAATAGGAACATTTTCTAAATAAGATATGATACTTAACTTACAAGTATTTAAAATTTTTAATAAAAATACATATTTATTTTTAAGATAAAAAAACAACTATTTTGATTTATGAATAACTGCTCATATCATAAACGAAACATTAATCTTCATTGTTATTAAAAGATAAGTAAAAACAATTACGGATTTCTGTAAATTCACCTGATTTAAGTTCATAGTAATGTGCCTGTGTCGTATTTTCTAAATGTAAGGTAAACCGATATAAGAATATTTACATAGCTAACATGAAGTTAAGTGACTTCTACCTAATGATGAATTAAAATCAAATTGAAACTTCTTCATAATTAATATTTTATTATTTAAACAATAATAAATGTTGTTATAAAGATACTAAATTTAATTTAATTTAGATTTCAATGGAATATCAAAACGTAATTCATTATGAAGACACATAAAGTATTTTAAACCTATAGTTGGGTCTCTTAATATTAATTTTCTAAAATATGAGAGTTTTTAAAATATTTCATATCGTTTTATATTACACTTTCAATGTAAATTATTGTCTAACGTCAGCATGTCTGACAACTTATAGGGAGGCCCTGAGTTTGAATCCCGGTTTGGGTATGTATGTACTTTCTCTTACTCTTGTCTTTGTTTTTTCCTTGCACGAATGGTTGCTTACTATATCAATGGATACTTATGACATGTGAGTACTGAGGAAGTTGGACTCCGCACCAAATTATTGTTCCATTGGAAAAGTTGAGCAGCGCACCCCATATGCTAGCCTGGCTGGCATTCGAAAAAAAAAATTAAATTATTTACCTTGCATACTTACATTTCAAATGTCTCTAAGTGTCTCACCGTAATGGATTACTCATAAATTTCTAAACCAGATCCATATAATAAATGTATTGGAATCCGCTATAATTTATTGTGCCAAATTAATGCATAATATTATGGTAATAGTAAAAATATTATTATTTTTTCATTTAGATTCTCTGTTTATTAATAATATGCAGCAAATACTTAAAAAAATGTATTAACTTAATGAAAATAATTTTAGTAAAATAATTGCATGTAAAGGATTCATAACACTTAAAAAATATATCTTTATTTGATAAGCAATCAACAAAATTTTGATTGACTTTTTGAAGATGATTTATAACATTTGCTTTACGGTTTTAAAAATACATAGAATTGCTTATTCAATGTGTTAATTAACTCTTACAGTGATTTAAGATGTCCTTTAATCAGTTAATAAACATTCAAAATTTTAAAAAATTTAGAGTTATTGACTGCGGTAGTAGTAATATGTTCAACATTATTTTTTATTTCTTCTGTTTTATACAATTAAAGGGCAAGGATGCTGCATACAAAATCAACTCATTAAAATTTTTTATGTATTTCATTAATTTATAGATCTTTCTTAAAGCTTTAAGATATACAAGGGAAAATCTTTTTTATAAAATTACCGAAACAAGAGAACGCATAAAAAATAAAGCGATTAAATTTTTAAATATGATTAATGATTAAAAATTCCTTTGTTTTATATTCTTAGGCAATAAATTATAATAAGAGAGTAAACAAACAAGAGAAAGTTATCTAAAGCTGCATTTTAAGATGTTTTTTGAATTTTTAACAATGCAATATATAACAATGGGTCTTTAAAGAAAAATATGAAAATTTAACGATCAGTATATTGAAAGAAATTTAAAGTTTTCCAATCTATATAAATATATGATATAAGAAGAAAACATATTATACTTTAATTGTGAAATGAACAAAAATAATTGCTTATTTTTTTGAAAATTTATCTCTACAATTTGTATTTCAGAGTATTTTCCCAAATGACATTACATCAATATTTCGAAATCTGTAAAATAAAGAAAGAAAATCTTCATTTTCTTTCCTATTTATGTTTATATTAGAATAAAAATTGCTTAAGCGTTTTCAATTGAAATTCCATATTTGTTAAGGGTTAATGTTTATTTTTAATTAATTAATATACATATATATAACAAC
>JAPDSC010006733.1:18706-31546 GCA_026290005.1 Latrodectus geometricus
ATATATATATATTACAATGCTTAATGATATCTATGTTCAATTTAAAAAAAAATTATTCATTTTAATTTTATTATTATTGCTTTGATGTTGCATTTAATTTATTCTTTATATTATTGTATTTTCGGTTAAACATTCAAAGTTGTTCTTAAAGGAAAGACAACACTGCATTAAAAGGGATTAAATATGAGTTACTTTAATTTAAAGTTGTTGGTAACTTAAATTTTTCTGATAATTTATTTTTCATAAAATTTGGAATATTGATGTTGATACAATTTTGCACTTTTCTTGTATTTTCGTACAAACTCACTAAACTAGTATTTTGTAATTTAATACTTGTTATACTATTTTTACAAACATAACTTTGCATTAATTTTATAAAGTTTGTCTAAAAAAAATTGTGTTTTTTAACTTGAAAGCAATTTATAATAAATAATTATATATGTTTTAAAAATATGGCATTATTTATTTTAATATAAAATTGCATTTCTAGGCTTTTTAGATCTAAAGATTTTTATTTACGTCTGATTTTGCAATTATACCTAAATAAAAATCTTATTATTATTTTAATTTATTATTAAAATCGTATCATTATCTATTATTTTAATTCGTTATGTGCTCACATACTGTCTCTTTCCTCTTAAAAAAATAAAGTTGTAAAAGTAATTTTACGTAATATGACATTAGTGATTAATGAACGAATATTGCAAATATTCAAATACCTTCTATCACGTGCACAAATTTGAATTATGCTAAGATTTTTTTTTATTGAATTTTTCTTATATATTTAGTAGTTTGAATTTGGTTCTGTAAAATAGAATTTATAAAAATATTAATGTAAAAGAAAAATATTTTCTATGAAGATGTAAAATATTGGGTGGATCGGAAAGTTATTTCGTTTTATATAAAAATTAAAAGCGTATATCGAATAAATATTTTATAGAATTGTATATTGTCAATTCTAGTCCAATACCTTTTATCATCTTTCTAGCTGTAGCATGATTTCATACTCATAAAAATGGTTGATTTTCACCAACAAAAAACTGATTCAAGTTGGAAAAACGAAATGACTTTCCGAACAACCTAATAATTTTTTGAATAAATTAATATGATCTCTATAAATTTTGCAAAAAGAGCATTACAATGTAATCATTATAGAAAAAAATAATTAAACAAAATAGGCATTTAATACATAAATGTTTAAATAAAATGGCCTGAGCTGAAATTGATATAAAAGTTTTGTGTTTTATCTTCAATTGCTTATGTAGGGAATTTTATTTTATATACTCAGTGTCCCCGTCCCTACTTATGCAGCATTTTGTAGTTTATATATTAAAAATAATAATTTCAAATAATTTTTGATCCTGATTTTACAAAAAATCAAAAAAAATTATTATAAAAACCATTAATTCAAATATCATTCATAATTCTGTATAACAATATTTTTCATTTTTTTATGAAAATTGTTGATTAATATTTTCTTGATAACAATCAGTGGCATAACATGTTGTATACTCATTTGGCTTATTTTACCTTTGATAGAATAGAAACTTACTTCTGTCTGTTTTTATATAATAAAATATATTATACAAAAATTTATTTCAATAAAAAATATACTATTGTTTCACTTTGAATTACAAAAATTATTAATAATTTTGGAAAAATCAGATGTTATAAAAATAACTTGAATATTTAATAGAAACCTTATTTAATTTTGCAAATGTTTTCTATATTTTTATTAAGAAAACTTAATTTTTAATAAGAATACTTTACAAGAACTTTATAATATTATTCTTTTCTAATAACTTATATGTACATATATAGCAATATCAACATATCATCAAGATAAGTTTAATATACCAGCCATTAAAGTCATGAAATACATATTTTACATATTTTATATTTTCAAAATAATACCTAATTCCTGTCGTATATCTTCTGTGAATATTTTATCCCAAAGTTTAAATTCCATATGAACAAGAATTCTTATTAAAATGCATATAAGGTAGGGAGGCTTGTGAGATAATGCTTCAGAAGTATATAAATACTTATGCGCATACTTTTGGAAAAGAAAACTTCTTGAAAAGTTCCATTAGGAAACGAGTAATATAATCCTTGACTCCTCAGAGATCATTACATAACTCGACCCGCTTTTCTATGTAATTGATGATTGGTTGCAAAGAACTGCCGAGGGAATTTGATTCATGGAAAAATTACCTTTGTATCAGAAAATGATCTTCATTGGGAATAGGCATCGAAAGATATATTTCTATAGTATGTATAGTCAATATTGGTTATTCTGTTAGGGATTTTTTTTCTATTTATTTTGACGATTAGTTTTATTTGTTATACTATAAATTATCAAGAAATAATAAATACTAAATAAAAATTTATTTCCTAAGGATCCAAAAATTTCTAATTTTCTAACTAGTTTTCCAAATATTGATATTTTTATTTGTTTTTCATGTTATTGATTGAATCATTTCTAAATCATTTTTAATATGTATTATATTTATAGTTCCTTTCAATTTTTATTATTAATGGCTAATTGAAATCTAAAAGTAAAATGCAATATATTTAATAACAAAAAGTTAGTTAGTATGTGGTAAAACTTACCAATGATACTATAATATATTGTAAAGAAAATCTCTAAGTGGGACTTATTATTTATTTATAATCATAATAACAGTGTATATTAGTTCTTGCCGTTAATTTTACTATTTAAATAAATCAACGTTATGCATAGGTTTCTGATAATTTTAGCGTGATTTCTGATAATATTAAAAAAAAAATCTTTCATCTCAGAACGTAATTTATTTTTAAAATTAACAAAAAAATAATATTGTTTTTATTTGTTAATTTTGAAATTAGAAGTTAATTTTATTTCTTTAATTTCAGACGAAATTTAAATTTGATATAATCAAAAGAAATCAAGAAATGCATTTTGTTTAACAATCCATAATCACAAATTGACTTGAGATTTATGATAAAATTTAATTCATTTAATTTACTACAATCAGAATAAGATAAATTTATAAAAGAATAGAGGAAATGAAATATATTTTTCAGTCTATAGTAAAATATATATAAAAGTTAAAACTTCTAGTTGAGTAAATGATTCAGGATGTTTTATTTTGTCTCAGAATTTAAAACAAGTAGTCTAATGTTATGTAATAAATCAAATATAGTCTCTCTCTCTCTCTCTCTCTTTTGTAAGAAAATCAAAATAAATTCCATACTTTATTAATTTTGTTTGATGTTTATTATAATGAGAATATACATAGAATAATAATTACTTACTTTCAAATTTCAATAAAAGTAGTTTGTAAATATAAGTAAAATGCTATTAAAAATACAAATATCATATTCTTTTACTTAAAAGTTCGAGATGAATGAGCAAAGCAATTATTAATAAAATAAGTTAAAACAATTTTCATCTCTAATATATTTGACATTAAACACGTTGTAACACAATCAATATAACTTTCAGCATTTTTTGCTTACAAACAATTCTGCATTTTTCATCAAAACATAAAAATCAACAACAGGAAAATACTATTGCTTATAACTACCTTCTATCAAACATTTTGGATAAATGAAAAGTATGTGTAAATATTCAAATTAAAACCGTGTGATCAAACCAGTAAGAAATATCTTGACATCCTTTATAGTACTTAAATGATGTAACAAAAAGTAAACACACATTTCGCAAATAATAAGAACTCATTAATTTTCGCTAAAATAAATTAATAATTAAGTAATATGATGTAATATAAAAATATTGTTTCTTAAAATTTCAATCCATATATAAACTGATTTTGTATTTCGCTTTGCTCATTAACGAAAATTCTTATTCTTCCTACATGTTTTTGGACAGTTCAGTCTCCATATTTCCCGGACGAAAAACAGTTTTTAATTATATAGTTACTATCACATAGATAAAGATTGGGGATGTAACTTGAGAAGTAATTGTGTAGAAATTTCCATTCTAATACTTAATTGGCAAAACTTGTAATAATTCTAATAATTAATTAAAAAAATAGTTTCAAATTACTAAATTATCTGCAGTTATTAAATTACTTTAAATATTCATACCATAAATGTTGCAAAAATTCAATATATTTATTTCAGCAGGTAAAAATATTTTCATAGAACAAAATATTAGTTATTAAATTTATTCAAAATTATAAAAATTAATCTGAAATGATTAAAAAGGATCAATTTAAATATTCCTCTTTCATGTGTAAAATGTTAGATAAATAGTATCACTAAAACTGATTCTTTTAGTCTCCACTATTAGTGATCCGAAAGTTAAAATCTTTTCTAATGTAACGAAACCTTAAGCAATTATTAGATATTTTTATAAATTACTACATCAAGTACTTGGTTTTCTTTTTAATTTAATGAATTTCTACTCTTTAATTCAACATCATTTTCTAATTAAAATATACAATCACCTAAGTTCATACCGCCTACCCTGTATAGTAGTCAGCTTACTTGACTAGGGATTGGGAGGGCCCGTGTTCGAATCTCGGGTCAGCCATGGCTGTACTTTCTCTCTCTCTCTCTCTCTCTATTGTCTTTGTACTTTATGAATGGAGTATGACCTTATATACTGTTACCTAGGGCATGTGTTTACTGAGGAAGTCGGACTCCTCACGAAATTGCAGTTCAGTTGGAAAGTTGAGTGGTGCAACCCATATTGCCAACGTGGGTGGCACACAAAAACAAAAGCAACAGCCTAAATATATATAGTTTATATTTGAAATTAAAACAGAAAGTAAATATGCTTTATGATAAATCGTTAGTATATTTTATATGCTAAATAAATACTATATATTTTATTTTTTAATCTTAATACTTTGTTCAATTTCTTATGCAAAATTAATAATTACAGCATTAATTATTTAATTTAAATTTTCCAATGCATAATTTAAATTACAAAATTATACATTTAATATACCAACTATTCTCCTTTTAGTTACTGGAATTATGTTTTTCCATGTTTCAATGAAAAATAATTTGCTATGCAATGAAATTCAGATTACAATTATCTTATGAGAGAATTAAGCTTTATCAAACTTTGAAGAATAATTACAGGGAAAATTACTTCTGAAAAGTTAAGGCTGAAAACATGTATTAGCAATTATATTGCTTTTTGAAGTATATATATATATATATATATATTGCTTCATGAGTTTAAAGTATTTTCATGAAGATTAGAAAACATTCTTTGATCTTTTAGAAATATTTTATAGCAAAATTCCCTAAAAGAACCATTGCTTATTAAAATATTGCATATTTATTTGAAAGCATTATTTTGCAGTATACGAAAGGTTTTTATTGAAAATTAAACTAGAAATTTATAATTCTTCAAAATAAATTATGCGAGCGAATGTTTCTTAGTGCATATTAATGTATTTTGATCGTTGAATCTATAACACCCGTGTAAAGTACATATTTTGTTATTTTCTTTGTCATAAATTTTAATTTACTGTAAAGATTTCAAGCAGTTTAAAATACAGATTATTTAGTTTTTTGACAAAAAACTTTTAATAAAAAATATAATATATATGAAGTTTAACTATTATAAAAGATATTTCTTAATTGGAAAAAATTATGTCTTGTATTAATGTTAAAATTCATAGGAATAACTATGATTTAGTCCCATAAATTCAACGACCATTATTTATTGAACTTATTAAAAATTACCATTGAAACTTATTTATATTATAAGAGATTTGGTAAGCTCATTTTAGAGAGTTTAATTATTTCAATTTTTATAATTATACATACAATGTTTTCAATGACAAACAATTTAAATTAGAAAACAAAATTACTAAGAGTTTCTTTATTTTTATTGATAATGATAAAAATGTAAAACAATTGAAAAAAGAATATTTTGTAAGTTAGAATTACAAATTATTGTATCCTTTATAATTATAAGGAAAACGCATTTTTTAATTTGCAATAATTTTTAATTAAATTATTATGAAAGTAGAATTTTTTAGTATATTTTGCTAAAATTGTAGTTTATTTTACAAGAATATATTCAATATTTTAGTTAATAACATCAATAACTAAGTTATAATATTTACATTTATATAGTATTTTCTTATGTGTTATTATTATATTTTCTATATCAACATAATATTCAAATGTCATTTTGAAATATTGTGTACAAAATTTGCTTTTATACAAGTTGAATATTCAAAGAAAACTAAATTATTAGTATGTGTAATCATTCAAATAATTTTAATAAAAAAGAAAACATTTAATTTAATATATTTCACCAATATTTTGGAAAATATATTAAATACAATATGTTTTTTATCATTATTTTAAAAATAAAATCTAGTTCTCATTGATTTTGCAAACTTTAAAGACAAATAATTTAATAATGATTTCCAATTTTCAGAAATTGCATAAACAGAAGTTATTTAATCATAGTGTTTTAATAAAAACAACAAATTGCAGGCTAAACGAGATTAAATTGCTTTACTCATACATTCAAATTTATTATTGATTTCTTATATACATTCGAGGTTCTATAGCAAAATATATTATCCATCTATTGGCATTTGTATAAGGGAAATATATGATCCGTTGTAAATTTCATTTATACCGACCATCATCAATTGCCTAGAATAAATTTATATTCAATGCAAAGATATTTTTAGCTTCAAGCCGTTTTATGTATTCATTAATTATCTTTAAATGAAAACTTGCAAACGCTAATAACAAAAGACAAATTATTGATTTTTTCCAGAAACATCAACCTATAAATATCAATCAATGATGATTTATAATAAATTACACTATAATATATAAAAAATGAAAAATATAATGTCATTCTTTATGGTATATATTTTTTTAAAAAAACATTTTGGTAAGCAAAATAAATATCAAAGAATGGAAGAATATTTTTTCTTATTATTATCTAAATATAAATATTCCATGCAGGAAAGTTTTATTCTCTTTAATTGGAAAAAAATATTAAATATCAAATAAATAGTTGGTAGATTTTTTGCTGAATTATTCTATTAAAATAACTCTTTGGATTTTTATCACATTAATACTAAAAATAGTAAATTCTAAAAAGTCAAGTAAATAAAAATAACAGATATTTTTATTTGTTAATGTTTTGTGATTAAATTCAATGTAACAATAGAATATTTATTTTCTTAAATTTTACTCAATCCGCAGTTTGATACAATATACTAATAAAATTTATTATTAAATATACAAATCAAAACATGAAGTTATAAACAACACTTAGATGAAGGATGAAAATTTGATGCCTAACACACAAACAAAACATCCTAATTCTGATAAATTAATAGTGCTATATTATTATATGATTATATATAAATGAAACTTTTTATTAATAATTTATTTAATGTTAAATGAAATAATTTATTAAAGTTATTGTATTAATTAATCATGATTCCATTATTAAATGGAGATATATTCAGTTTTAAACTCTAAATCTTCTGTAAGCTTTATTGATTCATTTGACACTATTTAGAAATCAATAAGCAGACAAATGTTCGTGAATATTACAAAGAAATGCTACTTTTCTAAGAAGTGACATCTGTAAATTTTTTCATGTTTCTAACACATATGTTATCGAAAATAAAAGTGTTTCCATCTTTATAAAAATTTCAAAAATAAAATATGTATATGTATTAGGCCGTAATTTTGGATTCAGAATTTTTGGTCATTTTCTAGAAAGATAATGAATGAATTTATAATTATATAATTTTGAAACCCTTTCAATGTTAGAACATAGCTTTTAAAAATAACCATATATATATATATATATATATATATATATATATATATATATAAACTTTAAAATCAAATACACAGTATAAGGATACTAATCTATAACAATATATTAGATTTTTAGATTTACATTGCGAAATTCAAGTAAAATACCACGATGTCTGCATATTTTTCTTAATTAATTTTATGTTTAACTATGCATGTAGATAGAAAGAAGCGAACATTTTACATAAAACATGTTAAATTATGGTTTGAATGATGATTTGATCAAATGATAAATTTTATAATAATTTATCATTTTATCATGATCATCATGATAAATAATTTATTAAAAATATTTATTATCAATTTTTAGAAAAATATATGATGTGTCAATAAAAATAAGCGGGATAAACCTAAGTTTAAAAATCACAGTACTTATTTTTCCAAGTTAAACTACTACTAAAAATCAGTTTGTGAAAGAAAGCAAACTTCTGCACAGTTTATCAAACATGGTGAAGACGTTTATTATTGATGATTAGTGCAGTACGAAGGAATGATAGATGACGACATCTCTCTTAGTGGTCTTCCGTTCCGGTAAAGTGGTGTTGAGTTGGCACGTCACTGCTCTTTTTCATTATTTTTATTATATTCTATGCCGAAGATTGAAGCTACGAAGATAATAAGTGAAATAAAGCCACAAAGAGTTATTCACCATATTTTTACCTTGTGAATACATTCCAAAAATGCTGAGGTATTTAAATTTTTTCTTAATTTTAATGCATGAATTCAGTTTTTCAATTATGACTATACTGTTTTAAGCACTTTAATATGAAATTCTTTGTAATACCTATTTAATTTTAAAGTGAAATCTTCTTAAATGTTTTGATATAATAAATCATATGGTAAGAACATTTAGATATGTTTACAAATTAAACGAAAATTTTTAAAATATACTTGCATACATGGACAATTTGTTATAGATACAATACAAGAAACACTGTTTAAATATTAAGTATCCGTCAATAATATTGCGAAACAATTAGTATGATTTAGTTTTTTTAACATACAAAGTATTTGCAACGGAAATAAATAAATAAAAAAAACTAAAGAAAATCACATAATTGATTCATTAATCTGAAAATTTTGCAAATCATAAATATTAAATAGTGATTATATCGTTATAGTAATAAATCTTGAGACAATTGGGCTTAATTTTTTACAATCTTTAACATCTACATTTAATACTTTGTTGTAAACATAAACTAAAAAATGAGAATGAATGCGAATTATAAATTGTACTAAGAAATCATAAAAAAATAACATTACATGAGCAGAGCAAATAACATAAGCAAATTATCTGAAAACAATTCGACCGGAAATTTCTATTGTAAATTTTTATAAAATTCCTTATCAGTATTAGATTTTAATTTTTCATTACTCTTCTATAGTACTACATTCAGAAGTATGTTGCTATTAAATATTTACAACTTCAAATTAAATAGGTTTAGTTATTTTAAGCATTGGTCTAAATCATTAAATACATTCTTTTAAACATGCTGTATTTACTTTCAAAATGACAGAATAAGCATAAAGTAATACGCATAGAAATTATAATTATAAAGTTTTACCTTGAGTAATTTGCATCTATTCTGCATTAGAATACAATCTTTGGGCATATTGTTTAGTGCAGTGTTAAATATATTTCTGAAATTCAATACCATTAGAAAGTAAAAGGCTTAACTTTCACTGTCACCAATAAGCGTGAGTGAACAATGGGCAGCCTCAAATAAGAGAATTAAATCTGTAACATCTGA
Source organism: Latrodectus geometricus (assembly GCA_026290005.1). Classification (NCBI taxonomy): domain Eukaryota; kingdom Metazoa; phylum Arthropoda; class Arachnida; order Araneae; family Theridiidae; genus Latrodectus; species Latrodectus geometricus. The sequence goes on from JAPDSC010006733.1 coordinate 28,288, forward strand.
ATGCAATTATGTGATTCAAATGCCAGTCCAAATGTAAAGCATAGAAATTAAATATTTCCAAATAAATGAAGCATTAAGTCTATTTGATCTGCACTCGAATACTTTTCATTAATATATATTTATATGATTGAAAATAAGAATATGCTATGAAAGGGAGATTTATTTGAAATCAAGTAATTAAAATTTTAATGTTTGCGGTAGTTTAAATAAAAATCCATAAATATATTTGACTTTTTAATCGATATACAAATTCAGTTAAAAGACAAATTTTATTCTTCATGTATTTAATTAAATTAAATTATAAAATTATTTGACTTTGAATAAATTATTTTGTAACAATTTGTTGAAAGTTACAAAAATAATAACCACAATTAACAAATATTTTTGTGTAATTTACTTATAGGAACAGAATTATAATGAGTGGAATTTTTATTTAATGAATTATTTGTGGACGCAGAGTTGATATTAAATACTATCAACCTTAAAGAAATTTTTAAACTACGAATGGTTTTAAAGCATTCATGTATATTTTGCATTAAATTTTCAAAATAACATGTCCAAGATATAAGATTGAAAATATATTGTTTTATAAATAATATTGTGCTAAAACTCCCCACCTCTATTTAAGCTATTTACCATCGTTATTTTAATTTTTAGTGATTTGACACAATGTAAATTCAAGAGAATACCGCCCAACCTGTCTAGTGGTTACCTTAACTGATTACGGATGGGGAGGACCTGGCTTCAAATCCCGGCTCGGGCATGGATGTACTTTTTTCGTTAGTTCTATGTTTCTTGTCCTTTCCTCAGATGATGGATGAATGTGACCCGCCCTATAAACGGGTTTGTGTTGTGGGCGATGCTACTCGTACCTCCATGACTTAGTGCACAGGTGCCCACAGAGTAACGATAAAATGAGTAGCAGGTTCCGGCATGGTTGCGGCAAATGGGCTAATGTACTATACTTGCTCAAGAGTGCCGGCCATTAGAAACAAAAAAAAATTCAAGAAAATATACAAACGGAGGGTTTCAAATATTTGAATTGCTGCGTATATTTCCATGTACTTCAAAATCAGTATAATGTATACACATATTAGAACTTATCACAAGAATATCTGAATTTTCTTATCTCTAAATTTTTATGAACATAATTTTTTTATTCGTTATATAAATTTTCATGAGTAGAATATTTTAAAAAATATAATATTTTTCAAATATATATTTTTCGAAAAATGTATTTCCTGAAGTTTCAACATTTTATGCGTCACATATCTTTAAAATAACAGTTTATATTCTCAAACATTACTTTCATTCGGAAATCTAAAAATCGATGCAATTTAGTTAAAAAAAAGTTATGTATATTCATTAAAAACAAATACAAAAATAACGGTAAACATATTAATATGAAATTATTCAAAATTTATGGAAAGAAATACACTTTGTTGGTACAAAATGACAAGTTTTATTCAAAGACAATTTATTATTTTTCATTTCCTTCATAATGGACATATAATTGTGAAAATTCATTTAAAAATTGAGTTACATTTTAATTTTAGTAATTATTTCATACTTTTTTAAATCTATTTAGTTCTCTGTTTTCAAATTATAAATCTATTACAAAACAAACATTTTTATTCTGTTTAAAATCTCGTGTGAAACAATGTAATGTTTTCTGCTGAACTCAGTTTAAATTCTTCTTCTTGCAAATCAATCAAAACACATTTTCAAATTTATGCATTTATTTCACGATTCATTAGATTTTTATAAGAATTATAAATTTTAATTTTACCAAAATAATGCAAACTTAATATAGGTATCAATAAATTATTGACGTGATGTTGACAGAATTTATCATACTTCCAGAACTTCACTTAAGTCATTCAAAAACTACTTGATGAATATATTAATAAATACGTAAAATTACATTATGTACCTGAAATACAGAATTTTTATTAATTTAAATTTTAGCAGTAGAAAATGCTGGTATTGAGAAAATTCAACATTTACGAAGTTATATTTGTTTGATAAACTACATACTAGTAATTTGTTGTATGCTTCATACTAAAATAATCAAAAAGATTTATAATAATCAAAAGAATAAAAACACTTTTATGTCCATGAAAATTTAGATTGTAATTAGGAGCTTATACTGATATCAAAAAAATATACTGATATTAAAAAAATAAATTTTAAATTGGAATCTAGTTTCAAATTGATAAGACAAAAATTAGAGTAATGAAATGAAAACATAAATAGAAAAACCTTAAAATATTTTCATTCATGATATACTAATTTCAGATTAAATGTGAAGGCATAAAATTCTACCGTACAATTCATAAAATAAATTGTAATTGTAGTTTATTACGTAGAATTAAATTATATAATTATCAAACTGTGTTTTACAAAAGGATTTTTTTTCATTTTATGCATTGTTTTACTAAAAGTATTGAAATAGATGTGCATTAGTTACGAATTTAACTTTGATATAGTTATTGTATTTAATTGAGTTCTAACGCATTAAAAAGCTGCAAATATGTAAAAAAATGTGAAAATGCGATCTTCAAAAAGGATGAAAACAATTGTTTTATTAAAATAAACAAATAATGAATATCACTTTTATAATTTATATTTTTATATAAATTACAAGAATTTTGAGGAAAAGGATGCACGCTAGTGTAAATATAGTTTTTCCCAACTTACAACAGTAAAGCATACATGACATTTTTAATACGGAGAAAAAAACATGATTCTTCTTGAAGCAAGATATATATATACATTCCAAACTAAATTAATTATATCACGACCGAATCAAATTTATAGGAAATTTAAATAAAAGCTAATTAATTATTTAAACTAATTACAAAGGTTAAAATATTGTGAAAAAAGTTTTTTACTAAGATAACCAGTAACAAATATCCGAAATCAAAGTTTGCTCCCTTTCGTGCACCTGTTCCCATTTCTACAAAAGACAAAATTTTAGCTGATCAAAAAAATAAAGAATTCAATGCATAGAATATTGTATTTGTGATTACATATTTTCTTAATTTTTACGACGTTTATACGAAAATGGTCACCGCTTGCTTCTTATTGAAAATAAAACTAAAAATATCTTTTAAAATTTGTCTCCTTCCTTTTACAGATAATGTTAAAATTATTGATTGATGAAAGTCACTGAGCAGAACATAATTCAAAGATTATTTTTTGATGCTATTATATGTATCTTAACATATGCATGCATGTATTATATTATATTATATAT
>JAPDSC010006733.1:36546-49178 GCA_026290005.1 Latrodectus geometricus
ATATATATATATTATATTTATATTTAATTGAACATTATAAATTATAGTTCTTATAAGCAAATGTATCTATACCATATATTTGTATATTTGTCTGTTTTTTAGGTATTTATTTACACCAAATTAAAATAGTAAAAGAGAAAACACTTACCCAAATTTAATAATTCTATATAGCAATACAGATTAACCGATAAGTGTATTATTGCAAATATATCTTGTGTGATTTTGTTACTTAATTTATTGAAATGGTTCGCTCACTGTAATACTTTAAACCCTTTTGAAGTAATCGTAACATATTTATGCCACATTTGATATTTATGAAAGACAAATATGCCGTAGGTAATAGGAAATTGATATAGACTCTATTTCAGATTTACGTGCAAAGTAGGTCAACCTGCTGATGTCTGTAAGAAAACTGTCAATAAAATGTTGTGAGTATTTTTCTGAGAACCAAAACTGCCTTCAAGTTATTTTCTTCATATCAAGAAAATGTAAACCTCTCTGAGGTTTCCTTCAGAAGAAATCAATGATAGTTTTAAGGTTAAGCCAAAAACTAGTGCCTATAAAAACGACTGAATTTTTAAATCGCAAAATCATTTCTTTCTTATTCAAAGTATATTTTTATATCTATATTAAAGTTGTGTTCATATTTGTAGAAATACTAAGCTCTTTTCTCAATAGGAAAATTAAGCATATTTTTACTTTGCATTACATACGTATTTTGTACAGTTTGTACAAAGTATAAATAAATTTTTAATTTTACATCTGCAATTAAAATTTATTATATATATATATATATATATATATATATATATATATATATATATATCACTTATATTCAATAAATTTATTTTAAACATTGCATTTATTTGATACATTGCATATTCAAATGGATTAGTTTACTGCAATCTTGTATCTAATAATTGTATTATAGTACGAAATTTAGAATAAAAAATTTAGAAAATTTCCATAAAAAGTTTATTTTAAAATATCACTTTAAAAGGAAAATCGTAACTTTTCTGTTGATTAATCTAGATCACTTAATATCAATATAGAATATATGATGTTCTAAAATTGTTGACGATATAGATGATATTAGTTCGGGGAAAAAGGTATCCATTATTTTTACGGTAGACGTCTGTAGTGATCGCTATATCGTGAGGTATTGATCAAACAATTTCCAATTTATGCTCATTTGAAAGGTGACATTTGACACTAAAATATTCTCTTACGGTTTTTTGTTTGATTAATTCAGTTATGAGTAGAAAGTTTTAAAAATAGAAGACAACAAACAGAAAATTCGATACATTTTAGTATTTCTTTTATAATGGCGAAAATGGTAACCAGGTGGCTAAAATTGTGAAAGGTGTTTATCGTCCTTTATATGACTGTAACAACCAGTTTCGCACAATTTTGGTTTCGTCGATTCCGTTTGGGTATTTGGATGCTTAAGATGCACCTCGCATGGATACAACATCGGCGAGAGTGTCTATAAAATATCAAAAATTATCAAACTTGACAGCATGTCAGCAGTCGTAGCTTTGCACAAGACCTAAAAATCTACATGAAAACTGTTTTAAACCTTTTTACAAAGCGAATCTGAAAGAAGTTACAAAAAGTTCAAGTAAAAATAATGGATTTCTTTTTCCCCAAACTAATATATAAAATATCTTCTTCCTTGATAGTTCCTTAACGTAAGGATATTTTTAGGCTGCAATAGCTGTAAGTCATTTTTCATCCACATTCTTAAAGCGAAAATGATGTAGTGTTTTTAAATTACTTAGAATATTCATTTACATAACCCGAATGTAATTCTTAATAACTTGCTTCATCTTTAATTCTGACATATATTTAACAACATAGTATTCCAATACAATTGAAGCATTTAACATTAATATTATATGTATTTCAAGTAATATATGTTAGAACTCCATGCGTTTCACAAACAATTTTTCTTTCATTTATATTTTTGAATTGCGGTGTCAGTATTGTTATTCTTTCTGTAGTGACTTTATATTCGTATCATTAATATATATCAATGCATTTCGCTAAGGTTTTCATTTCTTGAATTAAAAGATAAATCTTATTTTCTAAATCAAATCCTTATTAATAACATATTATTCATGGCGGAAGTTGTTATAAAATAAAAATATGATACGTTACTGGTTATCATGGTTTCATGTTAAGAAACTAGCTGAAAAAGAAAACAAGAATCTGCAAGGCTACAGAAGTATTATTAAACTAATTGCTTTAAAATGGTGCTTAAAACTTGGGAAATATTTTTTCTTCCGGAATATAGTTGTACAGTTAGTTTTCAGAAAATGAGAGGAATTTATGAATTATGAAGTTTTGCAGAACACATTGAATCAAAACAATCTGTTAATAGCTTATGTATACTAGTCACTATGATGGTTGTTCATTGTCTCGTTATTATTCTTTCCTTTAAGCCTGAAAATATTTCAAGCGAAAAAAATATTAGAAAACTTGTGAAGTACGGTACAAATTTATCATGAAGCCCAAAATACTGCAGTTGTAACCAAACAAAATCAGAGAGAATTTGCAAATTTCCCCGAAACAACTCAATCTATAAATTGATGTATTATTAAAAAATAAAGTCTTGAAAATTATTGTAAGACTTTGCATAGAAGAAATTATCTTTCATTCTTTGTGAAAGAGTGTCTTTTGTTTTCAAATATTTGTAAAAGTATGAAAGTATAGTTTCCCTTATTCTATGATTATAACTTCTCTTATTATCATTAAAATGGTAATTCTTTTATTAAAATGTTTTATACTGTTCTTACAAATCTGGACTTTTTTTGCTGATTTAAAAAAAATAGAAATATTAATGCTGTTTCAGTAAAATATTTTTTTTTCTTAATATAAATAAATTCATCAATTTATTACATTCCTCAAATGGATAATTCAATGTAAATAATTCACCTAAATAATAAAAGATATTCCTTACTCTTAACGCACATACAAATGTATAAAATCACTATTAATTTGTGAATGTAATGAATTATAAATCAACTATGTTATTAAATTTCACAAAGTTTGTTTCAAGCCAAATGTTTAATCTCAAAAATAAGTAAAATATTGATTTTACCTAGAATTTTTGATTTCTTAAAATTAAAAAATAGAAATGAGGGATAAAGCTTATACAAAAGAAAGATTATAAAAATGAGAACTTTAAGAGAGGGATGATAATTGTTTGATGAAAACAATTTGATGTGTTTCTTTCCATATTTTTATGTTTTTCTTTTCGTTAATTCCAGAATTTTAAATCTGCAAACTTCATCTTCTTATAATTACTTAGATGTGATAATCATTTTGTTTTATCTTATTCAGTATTATCTACAGAAAATGTAATAATATCAATATAATATTAATTTTTAACACTTTTCCAACCCTTACGAGATCTGTAATTGGATTTTGGCATATTAGGAACTCACATATTTCCCCTGATGATATTCATTCAATAATAATAATATCATATATATTATTATATCATATATATTATTAATATCATAGATATTTATTTATGATTAATTTTTCTTTTACTCATCCCCGTAAAATATATTATTGTGAATTGCACCATAACTTTTGTAAATCAATAAGAATTTAAGTGCCTATATATTCCAATTTTACCAAAATAATTTTGAATTAGTACATTTAATTGATAAATTATCCTTGTATTTATTTTGTGGCTTTTAGGAATATTCATATTAAAGTATTTAAATGCATATTCTTTTGTATAACTTTAATTTTGAGCAAAAAAGAATTATAAACATTATTTTTCGAAATTAAGTTTAATATAAGACATTAAATAAACTTTTGAATCAAGAAAATAAATGTAGAAAAGTAGTATAAAGATTTAAATAATACACAAAAATATTCTTATTCCTTCGAGTTTATTCATATAATTTCAAATAATGTTTTTAGTATTATTTTAATTAGTTTGCATTTAAATAAGCATAAAACATTTACAATCTTGCATCTTTCTTATTGCAACATTAAAACATTGTATATTCATTTTTTTTAACCATTTGCAGGTCTCTTGGTCCACTAACATACCCATTGCCTCGATAATCAACAAGACTTGGAAAATGATTAATCGACAATCATCAAAGTTTTTGTATTTTCATTTGGAATGAGCATTGTTATTTTTCACCTGCCTTTCCTTGTTTTATTTAAGACAATTGTTTCTTGTAATTCATGTACCCTATAGGACACGTATTGTTTCAAACATTCTTCCCTAAGCTTCTGAATTTCGTATTGAAAGTGTTTGCGTTATATTTCTAAGCATTGGTGTATAAATTCAAATCAACAGAGTGGGATGGAACATTTGAAGACTACATTATACGAAAAGGTGTATCTTCTGCAGAAGATACTAATCGAACCAGATAGGATGTTCTTGTCGAAGAAATAACCTGTTATCATGAGAATGACAGTAAATTTAAGCAGAGCTATGAAAACAACAACTAATATGAATTAAAAGAAAACATATTTGTAAGCAAAAATGCAACATTTTGAAATAAATAAAATCCAAATTAAAAATATAACTTATTAACATTTAGTTTTTGAAGAAATTGATAAAAAGAAACCAGATTTTTTTCAATTTAATGATGCAGGAAAAGGAGGTAATGACACAGTAAATGAAATATTGGTATTATGTTTCATAGGATGCAAAAAAACATGATTAGTGTTTGCTTTTACTGCCCATTGTATGTCAAAGAAATAAATAATAGAGTTGTTCTAATGTCAAAGAATCATATTAAGCAATATGCAAATAAAGTAAATTCTTTAAAATTAAACATTATCTCTTATAGAAATACATATGAAGAAATGATCTGTGCAAATATTTCCTAAAGAACTCTGCCAAAAAGTCAATGCAGTCAAGTGAACCAGAAGATTTTCAATGTCTAAAACCAGACAAAGGTCGATTTGTTACTTGTTCAGGATATAAATATCATAAAACTACATTTTTCTAGTAAAAAATGATATTATTTTATTTTCAAAAATCATTCTTTTTGTGTTTGTTAGAAGTCTATATCAAATCAGAATGTTTATTAAATGCATATAATTCTACTTATATAATTTTTGAATGTTTTATCACATTAAATGTTAAATACTTTTTCCAATTAAAAAAGCTAATTAGTTATTTATAATGAAGTACATATACTTTTAAAAATGTGCAACTCCTTTTTAATAAAACTGATTGGGGTAAGCCACTCAATTCTTGCGACCTCCAATTTCAGTATATGGAAAGCGTTTTCTGCCAGGTTAAGATTTTATTATAATTCACTAGTGAACAAAGTTAAAAAAATTCCAAACTCTTATAATAAAGGAAAATTATAAGAAAAGAAAATAATTCCCTTTCAAATTAAATTAAAATCTATAAAGTAATAAAATTTCCAAGTTTTTAACTCATCAGAAACTGGCTACTGCATAATTTACATGGAAAATTCAAGAATCATTTTGAAATGGAAACTAATGATAAATCAGCACATGATTACTAGATGTATTGGCATAGAATCATCATAAAATGAAGTAGAACATAATTTTTATTACTAAATAAAAACCATATGCTATTGTGATGATTTCATAAACAAAAAGTTTTGTGTGAAGCATTCACTGCATTGCTATAATCTGCAATGAAAATACACTTGAAAATAAATTGCTACTTGTAATACTTAGAAGTTGGTAATTACAATTTTGGGGATGTTGATAACTCCACTTACCTTGTGGGTCAAATGTCAATGTGCAAAATAATTTAGACTCAGAAATTTGAAGACCCATAACATCGGCTAAGCGCTGCTTTAAAAACCTGAAACTCTATATGAGACCAAAGTTAATAAAGAAAAAACTGACACTTTGTAAATTTGTTATAATATCATTTGCTACATAGGGCTCAGAGATCTGGACACTTGCTAAATCCTAAGTAAACCTGCTATGTATTTTCGAAAGAAAAATTCTCATCACAATTTTTATATATAATCCAGCTAACATCTGTGGTCTTTGTAAACACAATAAAACAATGATTATGTAATTCATATATGAAATTAACATTATAAAGTTTGAAAAATCCAACGATAGATATTTGCTAGACATATCTGACGAAGTGCCTTGATTTATAAAATATTCATTTACAAAGTTACAGGAACCACAGCAAGTGGCAGACCCAAATTAAGATGGGTTGACTGAATTACTTATGACCTTCAAACATTAAAGATAAGGACATTGCAAACCATCGCTAAGAAGAGAATGGAGTGGAAGCGATTTCTTGAGTAGGCCCTATCCCACACAGGGCTGCCATGGTAAGAAATAAAAACTGTTGCATGTAAATTGAAATAAAGGTCATTTTTAACAGGTGTACTTTTTTAATAATTCAATAAAATTTATTTGATATATATTGTTATAAATATATGATTATAAATATTTGATATAGTTTCCGTAACTGGATTAACTATTAACACGCAACTCAAAAATACAGGTTTCTGTGATTAATTAACAAGATAGCGTTTTTCATGGTTGTTTATATAATTTACATTATTTTCCAAAGAAACGTTTACATTTAAATCCTTTTTCTCGATTTGAATTTAAGATTAAAATACAAATAAAACTCTTATTTAGAAAACATTTAACATATAGATTTGTAGAGTGATCTGCAGCATTATTCAAGGGGAAAGGTAATTGAATTTTTAGTTTTCTATTTCTAATCCAATTTTATAATACCAGTTTCGCCTCTTTAAAACCAAAATGGAGGAAACAGCAAAGTGTAAAAAGATTTAAATATTTTTTTTTACTATCCAAGTATAAAAAATGGAGCATATATATTCAAATATTAATATTTCTCACAGCGAGTTTGATAATATTTTAAATACAAAAAGTTTTAAATAGTTTGCAAGATTTATAATACAACATATATCAAAATATATCGTATTTCTTTTTTGTATCGTATCGTAATTTGATAACGATCTCAAACCACTTTGTGTACAAATAAATAAACCACACAAATCCAACAACAGTTTTATAAAAAATGTTAAAAATAAAGTTAAAATATTATTGGCGCACCACCATGCATCCATGAGTTAGGTTCATCAGACAGTTCTAGCAATCAAATGGGAGTCTTCGTACTTTTAAGGCCGGGACTAACCAGGTCTCTTAATCCTTGACTAATCATTCCTAGAGATATCATTCCACTTGGAAGATATTGCGATTATGAATTGTTTAATGAGTCGCATCAGCAATTAAGGAATAAGACACATTTTCGGTTAAGTTGGGATTCAAGCTGACTAATATCCGATGATGAGACTGACATCTTAACCAACCAGGCCACCACGGACTCAATCAGCTATAATGTCAATAAGTTTAAAGGATATATACTATGTATAAAGGCTTAAACATATTACTCACAATTAAACTGATATGATATTTAATTTCAAATGTTTATCAAATTTTATTTAGAATTTTTATAATATATAAAATGAATTCAAATAGAATAACATTTATTTTTCTTATGACTGAAATAAACCAAAATATATATAAATTGATTAAATATGTCTTTCTATAAATTTATTCAACCAATATTTCTTAGAATACTACCTCACATAATTATATTGGGAAGAACTAAAAAACCTTACTAAAGGTGCTGAACTAACATTAAATAGCAATTACCTTTTGTGTAGGTTCATAGTGAAAAGTTGCTTTGATGCAGCAAATACATGAACAATAAAGCAAATAACGACTACTCAGTAAGAATAACAAAGTTTCTTACAGAACAAATTAGAAAAAAGAAGTTTCATACAACGGATTAACTTGGTGTTGGTTCTCAAATTTACGATGTTTACTGTTATCTTTGTTTAGATATGTGAGTTGCATAATGATGTTGGATTTCCATTACCTTTGAAAGTTTCTTATCTACTTAGGATGTTTCATCAAGTTTATTTTAAGCCAATATAGAAACGTAATTTACAATTTTTTTGAGATGAAAGGATGCTGCTTTATTTCAAGATGTTCCTACAAATTATGTTTCGAATGTACATTTAAAATTGCTTTCATAACAGCAACTGTCATAGTTTCATGACATCAAAATCATTGTTAATCAAGAATCTATCTATAAAATTACTTGATATAAATAATGTTAATATATAATTAAAAATTAAAAATATTATTTTATACTATCTTTTTATTTAGTATGCATGCAATAAATGCATTCTTTGAGTAACATGATGAAACAATAACCTTTGAACGTGCGTGGTGTTCAAAAATTACAGTTATTGAAAATTTAAGTGCAAAGAGAAAATAAAAAAAGGAAAAGAGTTTAAGAATGGCCTAAGCAAGGCACTATCAAAGAAAATATAAAGTATGGAAACAATATCGAATCCTATCACATTATATCCTCATAATGAGGGGAAAAAATTTTAAAAAATGTAAAAATGTGATTGTATAGTGTATTTTTATCACAACAAACTTATCAGTTTTAAACTCAGTGGAAGATAAGTTAATGATTTATCAGATGAAACAGCATTTTTTCCTTTTTTTGACTTGCCAATCCAGAATCATTTTCAAGAGTAATTAATTCATTAATTTAATTCAGCTAATTTCTGAAAAAAAGTTTCATTTAAGGCTTAGAAATAATTAACAGTAAAATTTTAAAGACATTTTTATTTCGCAGTATTATTGTATTGCATGAGAATCGGGTATAATTTTATATTTTACGTTGAATTATTCCACCCAATTCATTAAAGATAGAAGGATGGATGTTGATATTTATGATTTTATTCAAAAAACTGTTTGTTAAATAAATTACTTACATGTGATTTTGAAATTTAAAAGGCAATTATTATTTGTTTATTTTTAATTTATTAGTAATTTCTCAAGAATGTATATAATAGAAATAACAATCTCTCTAATAAGTAAATGATTAGTTCCAAAAATAAAAACTTTATTTCAGGTATAACAGTAGTTTTCATTTAATTTTAATTTTAAACTTTGATTCACATATTTATCTCAACAAATAAACAGAATCGGTATTTTACTTTGCACTGAGATTTGTATGTACTTTGAAACTGTTTCTCTCACAATAGCTTTCTTTTGTTGATTACTGAATGAACGATGAACTACTTCTCTGGCAGGGAATTCCTCTGTTAATTGCAATTCCTTTTACACGTTTGGTTATCTGAGAAAATCTGAGAAAAAGAATGATTGCCTTCTGATGTGAATTCTCTGAGGGGTTATCTTTTCTTGAATGCTTATTTTCTTCTAAATAGAAAATAAATTGTAATCATTAAATAATGTTGTTGAAAAGATGAATTATTCATTTCGAGCTTATTGCTTAATAATATAAATATCCGGTTTAATTAAAAATTGTAAATACAATCCCGTAAAACATTAATGTCGGTCAAATATTTGTGTGCCTAAACTACGTAAAATAATATAAACAAATGATTAGTTACAGATATAGAACATTCCTAAAATATATTCTGTAAAATTACTTGTGTCATCATTAAATTCAAATTTATATTTACTGGTAACGATTGATATGTGGGGAACAGTAATATTATGTGAAAATTAAAAAAAGTGAAAAATTAATGACCCGAAGGTATGACATTTTCGTAACCTAACTAATTTATAATTTTGAATTTTATTCATTATCTAATATATTTATTTAAAAAATGATAAAAAATAAATATTCATGTCATTTTCAATTCCGGTTAAATTATAGAAAATAATTTAGTTGAATATTTAGATAAATTTAGTACCTTATCCATTAATTTACAAAAATATGTTTTTGCACCTGATATTAAATTATATTCAATTTTCTTTAAAATAATGCAAAATTTATTTGTTAAAATTGAACAATTTATGCATATTAATAACAATATTTCGTATAATGTATAATATGTTTCAATATATAATATGTATATATTTTGATGAAATATTAATATTTTATACAATATACTGTATATTTCGCTTAATACAATTTGTACAAATTTATTAAAAATTTAGTGTAAAATTTCATTATCTACAAATATCATTATATTTCTAAAAATTGCATCATGAATTTTCTAATATAAAACACATTTATCAATCCATATAATTTATTAACATGATTTGCCGAGTATGTTAAAATGTAAATTTTATTGAAATGCTTATTTATATAAAACTTCAATATCAATTACCCTCGATATAAAACTGGTATTACTTAAATATTTTTAAATATTAAAATAATTTTAAATATTTAAGTATTTTTAAATATTTAAGTAAAATCACTTCTATTCTCTTGTTAATATCTACTGTCTTTGATTTGAGGCTTTTAATTTGTTAAAGATTTGTAGAAAAATTAAAAAATCACATCTTTTTTTCGGATTCATACATATATTATATTATTATCAGCTTAATACATTCATAGAAATTTGATTTAACAGTGATATAAGCATAAATAAAACTTAACTATTACACTCCAATGTACTTTAGTGAATTAATACAAAATTACATGCTTGAGATTTTTCTATTGTCATTATATACCATCATAAGTTAATTTAAAATTTAATTTCTAATTTTGTTTCATAGAATTGGTAAATCAAATTAAATAGCGGCAGATGAACGTTCCAAGTCTCAGGCTTTATTGTTCTAGGAAAATTTAATCGAGACTTGTTATAAAAATGAGAAATGTTTTATAATTTCTAAAAAGAAAATTTTTATGGAGTATTATTAAAATCACATACTTTTCATAATGAAGTGAATTGTTATGATTACTTGTAAGGTATTTCAGCAAATAATAACTTGAAAAAGCTAGGAATAAAACTCATTTATACTAAACATAATTAGCGATGCATTGCGAAATAATTTTTAAGTGCTTATTACCATCGATATTGGGAGTGAAAAATTGATTTTATGTTAATTTCTGTTTTTAAGACATATAATTTAATGTAGAAAATTATTTCGAAATAAATAATTAAATCCTTTCGTTTCAATAATTTTTAATCCAAAGATTACAGATATGCTCTACAGTTATACAGAATCACAAGAATTGCAATTAAATCTAATATTACAACAATTGTTTATTTCTAAATATGATTAGTTGAACGTACTTCATTTCCAGCATCATTAAACGATACATATTTGCATTCATTTACAAAAAATATTAATTATTTTTGGTGTGAAATGATAATAATTTAATTGAAACATTTACTTTTGCCCATTTGAACTCTATGTAAAATGGTTATGTCATGATTTAATCATTTTAATTTATTTAACATTCCACTTTTCGATTCTTTTTTCTTTAAGAATAGAAGATTGTAATTTCTAATCAAAGTTTTTAAATTACCATCTCTCCGTAACGCCCGGGTGTATAAGTAATATAGTTATAATTTATGGTTAAATCTTCCTTTTATATTCTAGAGTGTAATGCTTTTAAAACCATAACAAGTAATTTTAGATTTTTGAAAAATATTGTTCTTTAACATTGCTCTGTAGGTGTTTACGTTTTGTGCTATATGACACCAAAATGAGATGTATATGAATGTGAGTGAAAAAATCTCAAATTTAATACCTAAGAAATCTGTAATTGAATTGAATATTTCTGCATTCAATACATAAACGTCATTCAAATTGTTTTTACCAAATATCTTTAATTCCTTTTGATTAAAAAAAATCATTGATAAAAACTAAGTAAAGAGTAAATATCGTTATTTTTCTAAATAGCAGTCACTCATGGAAAGACATGTACACCATTAAAATTATTGTTAAAGAAAATTCAGTAAACAATGCTCGTTAATGTATGTGTTTACCATTGTCTATCTCATATTAAACTATAAATTTAACATTTATAACCGGTTCCTAATTTTAAAATTTACATCTATTCTGTAATCTTAATGATTTATTTTTATAATTAGATATCTCAAAATCTATTCCTCTTCTGATGTTTTTACCAAAAAAATATGAATATTTAGTAGCTTATATTTTGTTAATTATTTTTTATAGAATTTCTAATTATAACAATTAGTTTACAAACTCTTGAACAAATTCTTGTGTATGATACATTTTACTAGCAAATAAAATCAAATTATTTATATGATATTAAAATACTCATTAATATTAAATAATTTTTAATACAAGGACATTTTTATTGATTGTTTTCTCTTATTCAAATGACAATAAAAATACATGGTAAAGAAAACTTTATTTTCAGACTTATAGAATAACATATCAAAAATGTGAAGGGGAAAAAATTATCCTTTACATCTTTATTTGAGAAAAACTAAAATTTGATTGCCTATAAGATTCATTAATATTCTATGTAGATTATTTTTGTAATTTTAGAAACTTGGTTATTGTTTTGGCAAGATTTCCCTTTCTCTTTTTTGTCTCTTGGAACATAAATAAGTTCGAGGTAGGAGTTTTATAAAATGTTATTGAAAAATTGTTTCTATAAATATTCCCCATTTTTATTGAAAAATTATTATGTTTTCCCACACACTTCGAAAAATAATTGAAAATTCATAGTTAAATGTATTTTTTTTCTATGCTGTTTCTTACTCTATCATTGCGATATATAATATTAATTTAACAAAACTTTTTCATGAAATATATATATATATATATATATATATATATATATATATATATAT
>JAPDSC010006735.1:0-11266 GCA_026290005.1 Latrodectus geometricus
TAATTATGAAAATTACTTCACTCTAACTGTGATAAATTGGAAATACAGCCAATTAATAATTTTAATTACAGGAAAATAATTTTTATTGTAAATTTGAAATTTCTAGATTTTTAAAAATAATGTTCTTATATATTTATATATTATTTTTCTTACACATTGAAATTATTTTCTTAAAGTTACTGTTTTAGCAACATATTTTTGCTGTATTATTATTATAATGAAATCAGTATTTTATAAAATTAAATTCCTTAAGATATTATTGATCATGCAATATGGTAGATGTGGAAATATTTTTTTATCGCACTTGACCTCTCTTTTCTGTGTCCCTCATTGACACAGAAGAGAGAGATAAAGTGCATTCAGTTCATTGTAAGAAAACTTTTGGATTTTTTTTTTTTTTAACAAAACAAAAATCCATCCATTAAACTAATATTTTTAAAATGACTATATATAATGTGAACTTTTTTTCATAAAGACTGATTGATAATTTGAATGTTTTCTGATAAATTAATAATTTTAATAATTATAAATAAATACTAACAGTAAATTAATAATTAATGGATTATATTTCGTCAATTCATTAAAGTATGAGAAATGTGATATGCTCTTAAATAATATTTATTACCTCGCTGACGAAGTACATATATGTTTTTTTGACAATAAATAGATCCTTCATTTTGTCCAACATTTTTAGATTTCTAAAAAACCTATGTTTGGAACTTTTTCATTTTTAATTTAATACATATACTAAACAGACTATATTTACTATGAAGATTACTGTTATTTCTAGTTGGTGGCAAGTGAATTTATTTTCTATAACAAGAAAAAAATGTTATGTTTGCTTAATTTTAATTAGCATCTCTTATCAAAGATATCAATTACCTGTTATTCTCTGGAATTTAGTCAAATGGTACATAGCTATCATACTGTCATTTTCTCAACAGTTGAAGGAAACGATAACAAGAATTGATTTAACTTAAAGGAAGATTCAATCGTAAAGTGAAATATTTCTTATTGGTGTTACTGAAAATGTTGTTTTTCATGGATTGCAAGCAATTCCAATTTCTTTTTTAACACAATTATTCAATTACTAGTTGATATTTATTTATTATAATCAGCCTAAGTTACTTATTCTATCTATTTTAAAAATAACGGGAATAAATAGTTTAGAAATTAATAAAAATATAACAAAAAAAATCCTTATTATTTTAAAAAATACTAATTTGGAGAGGATTTTAAAATTATTAGAATAATTCGTTATCTTATAATTCATGTTTAACAAAAATTACACTCGTTTATTCAGATGTATTTGAAAATTCTCAATTAAACTGCGCATCTGTTTTATCTGTTATTGTGAAGACATTAACTATCATGAATGCAAAATTGATCTAATCCATATCTCTATTTGAATTGACAATGGTTCCAAAACTGTAAAAATTGTTTTTTCTAATGTTATAGCAACATTTATGTGCTAACAATAGACATTTTCTAAACATTAAATTATTAATGTTGTTTATTTAATAAATATAAAATGATTAATTTCCTAACACATGATAGTGAATAAAAACTTATTTTTTAATAAAATAAATATTGCAAATTAATAGTTTCAGGATGATTCAATATGAATACTGTATACTTCATTGAAATATATTTAATTCCAAATTAACCTTTAAAAATTATGCTTTGAAATTTGACAAATTTTTAATATGTCATAAATAATTGGTTTATTTATTGTGATTCTTCATACTGTTTTTATCTGAAGTGGATCTCTTTTAAAGACTGACAACCATGTTTAATTTCTTTTGAAATCATATTTTGAAAAAAGAATATAATAAATAAAATCTACTATATTTTGATGATATTATGAATAATTAATCAAGAATAATTATGTTATAGAGAATACTTGGGATAATGTTATGTTCCCAATTTCTTCAAAATTGGTTTTTAATGTGAATAAGTCTCTAAAACTGTACTTATTGAGATAAGTTTAAATAGAATTCAATTATTATTCTAATATTTTTTCTTAAGTAATGAGTTGATTATATGAAAGAATCTCTACAATTAAAAGCTTCTCAAGATATATATTTGTGCGTTTGTTTGTACTAATCCAATATATCTTTAGACATGTATCCATAAAGCACTTAGAAAAAAATGTTTACATCTCAATATACCTGTGGAAATTCAATACCTGTACACACCATTATTGTTGCTCAAAATTAAATTATCAAAGGAAAATAAAAATTAAAGTTACCTGTCAATTTATATTAGCACTGTTAAAAACTACAGAAGATTTTGAACTCTCTCTTAATATAACTATTGCTTTGTTCTTACTATTCTTAATTTGATAGCTGTCCAAAGTAGTTTTTCAAAAATAAAAAGTTAATTTTGATTTAATATGAAAATTTTAAAATTTTCGTATAGTAAGAAAAGGAAAAAAATTGTAAGCTTAAAATCTTTGAAATGTTATTAAACTTTAAGAAATATGAACAACAAAAATTAAATTTATTTGAAGCTATCCAAGGCATATCTGAAAGCTAAGAACAGAAGCTGATATGCTTAAGTTAAGAAGGAACGAGGAGCGAAATTATAAAAAGCATACCCATATTCAAGAAATATATCTACTTTTTTTAAATATGATTATAAATATGATCCAAATTCAAATTGCTTGTTTTGTTTTTAAATAATTAGGATACTCGTAAGTTGAGAAATATAAAAGTCAAATTTATGATGGTAAATTTTGCAAATTTTAACAGTAGTTGATTTTTATGTTATATAAACATTAATAAATCATTGGTATTAATTATTAGGAATCAATAACCAAAAGAACACGAAATAACCACAGAATTTCTCTTTAAAATTTCCTGCCACATTTTGTTATTATATATATTGAAAATGATTCCGTTGTATTTTTTGCAGTCCTGGAATACTATCTACGCATGTTTTTAAGATTTTTTCTATGATTTTTTAATAATAATCCATCGTAAATGCTTACTTTTTACTATCACAAATTTATTACTTATTTTTTATGATAAATAAAGAAATAATAATGATATAATTTCCTTAGTTTATTTCTATTACTATTAGATTTCTTTAAATTATTGAGACGTTCATGTAAATTTGTTCATTTCTTTTGAATTTGAACTAAACTAAAATCAAATAAAATGTTTCAAAATTTATTTTTAAATGGAAGCAAAAAATACCACTTGCTTAAAAAGTCGTTTAGTTCTTAAAATTCCATTATACATCATGGACATTCAAATATTTTAAATTGAACTTTCCTTAATTTGACAATCAAATTAATGGTGTTTGTTCAACTGTACAAACTGTTGGTTTTTAGCATAAATCAAAATGTGAAACAATTATACAAAATTAAGAAAAACTAGTTTATTCTTTAAGTTCATATGAATAAATTAATTTGCTTCATTTATCAAACATTGTGACTTTCTGTTTTTCTCAAATAATGAACTGTATTATAATACTCATTCACCTTGAACCTGGAGCGTAGCTATTCTAATGTTTCATGTTAAATACATTATTCAGAAAGTCGAATTATTTGTCTTAGATTGCAATTCATAAGAAGTAGCATTTTCCCCTAATAACTTATGTTACGTGTAAAAAAAAAAAAAAAAAAAAAAAAAAAAAAAAAAAAAAAAAAAAAAAACATTTAAAAGAATTATTATTATAAATGAAAAGAATTTTTTTTTCTAAATCTCAAAATATAAATTTGTAACATGAATGGAATGAATATGATATTTTCAATAATCATCAACAACTTACATTTTAGTTAACAGAGGTTTAAAGATAATAAATGAGCACTTACATGAATAATTATTCCATTTTTATTTTAAAAGTCTATGTCATGAAGAAACATAAATATCATAATTTAAAATATAATGCTAATTTTTTCCGCGTAATTTCTTTAGGATTAGAATATAAATCCAAGGATCACGGAGATGCACTTATTTTTCCATTTTAGCGGTAACATTCGGAAAATGATTCGATTAAAATAATTGCGTAATAAAAACATTTTTCACTCTTAAAATTATAATTTTCTTACTATGAAATAAAAATTAAAAAAGTAAATCTATAGTATTTCAAAATAATTCAATGAATTATCTTTGTATTGTATTACTTTTTTTATTCTGTTTATAAGATGAAATATCTTAGCATACTTTTAATACATTTCAAATTTCGTATTTTGCTTAGCTAACGTCATTGAAAGCCACAACCAATTCACAATTATTTTAAATCCTGATTAAGTTACAAATTTGTCATATACTCTGACGACTCATTATCTATATCATGTTTTGTCTGATAAGGAATAAAATTTTTCTTTCATACGACTTTATTAAAACGTTTTTTGTTAAGTTTAAATCTAAAATTTTAGCTACGAATAACTTTCTCAACAAATAGGGTCTAACTGTTTTGAAAACATTGTTTCATGTCATTAAATCATGAATTATATACAATTATTATTGGAGTGGAAAAATCATACGTCCATATTTTACTTAAAAATTATAACTAGACATGTAGAAGTACTAATATTTTAAAAAAAAAAATATTAACTTAATTTCATGAAAATTTAGATTTGTAATTTAACAGCAATATGAGAAATATAATTTCTTGATTTAATATAAATAGTTATATATCATCACTTAATGGGGATTTATTACCATCATTTCGAGAGAAAGTCTATTAAACTAATATTCTTTTCCAAGTTTTGAGAGCATAAAGCACTCTGGAGAGTTAATTTGTGGTTTTATAGCATATCTTTTATGAAAAAAATGTAGCATTTTCACTTTACAAGAGAAATTTGTTGCTAAAAAACAACACAGAATGCATTTAATTTGATAAACAAAATATAATTATGATTAAAAAATTGCAGTGTATTGGAATTTCTTTAAATTAGTTTCTTTTTAGTAATAAAAGCAAAACACGAAAACGATATTACATTTACTATGAAAACTGTTTGATAATCCTTCATTTAGATATTTAATCAATCTAAAAATAAAAAAAAATAATTCTTTAAAATGTTGTGTTGAAAATTTAAAATTTTTATTATTTATTAATTTAAAGTTGCAACGTTGTATTATATTTATATTTATTTAAAAATTATCTAATACTTAAATAATTGATCATATCAGAATTCAGGTTTTATTTTCAATATGCATTATAACAATGATGTTTAGCAATTAAACGTGCATCTAAAATACTACTTATACTACTTTATTTAATATTTTTTTATATTTATAGCCCCCATGCAATATCACCAATGCATATCCCAAATGGTACAAAATTAATTTATATATTAAATAATGAAATTGAATTTTATTTAAAAAAATAATGTCAAGCTTAAAATTAAGGTAGAGAATCATATTTGCCTAGTATGAATATCACAGGCTGAAGTATAAAAAGTATATTTAAAATTCATAATTCTAAAATAATCAGTATTTGTTATTTTAATTTGTCTTTTTTTGAAAACAATCAAACTGATAGGCTTGCTGTTGTATCACTCATGTCTTGATTCAACTCTTTTTACCCTCAGCTTAATAGGAAAATAATAATTTACAATAAATTAAATATTATTTGAGTTTTCTTGTTTAGTGAAGCAGCAGTGGTAAAAGAGGGAGTGTTTTGCTCAACAAAAGTTGTACCCATTTGCTAACCTCAATATAATTTAGTTGTTTGCTTTCGATCGCTTAATCGAAAGCAAACAACTAAAACATATTGAGATAAACTGGACATGTAAATTTGCTTTAGCATTTACATCGTACTGGAGTCAAGTATTCAGCTTGTTACCCTTTGTATTAACTGGGGGATGTGAATGGTGTAACCACCTCAAGCACTGCCCCTTTGTTTTAAAGTTTCTAGAAGACATTTTTACAGTCAATAATTTTAAATTTTTTTATGCTTCACCATCACTTACTACAGTTGCTAGTCAACAATGTGGAAGATTAAAAAAATGCATAAATAATTATAAAATTTATTCACATATTAATTTAAAGAAAATCTCTAAAAATCAATTCAATTTTAATTGAATTAAAAAAGCCGTATAAACACAATCCAACGTAGCTCTGTAATGTATTTAAAAATTACGTCTAGAAATATTCAAAGAAATTTCAAACAAAATTGACGTAGACTTTATACAAAGATGTAGATTATATAGAAAGAAATCATAGCGGATAAATTGTAACCTAATCTTATATACATAATGGGAAGGTATACACTGCCCGTCACCGTAAACGCAACACCCTTAAAGAAGAATGCTAAAAACATTAAATTTACAATATGCATTAGTGGAGATGAGATATGTGCAAATTATAAGAATTTTAGCGCAGACGCATATCACATGAACCTTGGGACATTTCAAAGCTCTGTTTAAGGCTTGGAGATTTTTACAACTTCAAGTTCAACAATTGTATTTTTCTTGTAGTTTTCAAAGAAAAAAAGATAAAACCCGTTGTTATGTTTTGTATGTTTCGTTAAGTTTTGTAGGAAAGAAAGATCGATCATTTTTTCATCAAGTACTCTAAGTCGACAGAGGAAGAATAATAGCCTACCGAGAGTAGGAATTACATTTCAGGGAAATCGGTAATCGCGTTGGACAAAATCAAACAACTATAATGCAGACATGTGATCACTGGATGTTGGAGGAATGCCCTTCGTTGGATGCTTTTCAACGTGTTCGATTGCACCTACCTCAGTACACCACTTCACATGATAACAGGCAAAATTGTGCTCATTGCAGTCATGGATCGCTTTAACGCATCACAAATTAAATCACAGCACATTCAGTTTGTAACGCATCATTCAGTGACTGTGTGTACCATTCAACACTGTTTACATAGTAGTCTGATCACAAGAATTCATTGTTTCGACTACTCTTTGACAAGAACCGCAGAAGTCTCCACCGCCAATAGTGTAATGAAAGAAGGATGTGGAATACAGAATAAAATGAAATCGAATTTATTGACAAGTCAAGCTTTTGTTTGCAACATCAGGTGGTTTGAGTCTGGCATTTGAGTCTGGAGACACTGTGGAAAGAGGATGCTGAGCAGCTGCGTTATGAACCACCACACTAGTTCTGCACTGGAAATTATGGTATTGGGTGGTATTGGATATCACTTTTGAACTCATATTGTACCCATTGCCAGTACTTTAAACAGCCAGTGCTTCTTGTCCAAGATATTGGAGTCCATTGTCCTTCCATAAATTCAGAACTGGCAACAGCCATATTTCAACAAAATAATGCGCAAATACACGTTTCTCGAATATTCCAAGATTTCTTCGTCAATCACCAAATTGAATTGCTTCCTTGACTGGCTGACTTACCGGATCTTTACCTGATCGAAAACTTGTGGTCCATGGTTGTTCAACGATTGGCCCAGATTATATCTCCAGCTGCCACTACAAATCAACTTTGCAACATGTAATAGCTGCTTGGTCTGCTCTACATCAAGAACACATCTAAAATATCTTTGAATCAATGCCAAAACGTGTAGCAGCGGTGACTGATTTTGGCAGGAAACACAATTCACAGAATTCTAAAAATTTAATCATTTGATACTTGGTCAACATGTTATGTACATAATAAATTTGTTGTGATATCTTTTGTCTTTCTTTATGTTGCAATTTAATGCTATAAGGTAAAAATACTTTAAAGATTTAAAAATAAATGAGTTTTAGATAAATAATTTAGTTAACAGCACATATCACAACAATTAAATTTAATGATTGATGTTATATATATATATATATATATATATATATGTGTGTGTGTGTGTGTGTGTGTGTGTGTATTGTTTGATGTATTAAATATACTTGTATAAACATTAGAAATTAATAAATATTAATGAAATTTTTTAGCTTTCATTCACAGTCTTTGATATTCTTTTTCATAGTCTTTCAGGTTTTAATTTATAATCTTTGAGGTTTTATCATTATTTAAATTCAATTCAACCATTAATAGCATTATTTGGCTAAAAAGAAATATATGAAATGACCAAGATAAGTGAGATTTAATTTTTCAATGTTTTATTGTCTAAAGTTTTAATTATTCATTAATTTTGGCATAATTAAACTTGAATAAATTTTTAGATAATACTGAAAAAATATTAGAAAATATTTAGATAAATTTTTCTCTAACTATATCATTTGAATGAATAAAAAGAAAAAAATTCAATTAAAATTTTACAAATTTAATAAAACTTCAGATTGCACATTTTAAAATGAATAGTAGAATGAATAATAATAATAATAATATGATTTATTTATTCTACCTATCTATTTTAATATTCGAATTAATTTTATTTCATATTCTATTTAATTATCATTGACTATTATTATTTAAAAATAATAAAATTAAATTTATTAACAGATACCTAAGAATTATTTTTTCCTTACAAAGTAAACGGAGTCAATATTTTCTTTTATTAACATCATAAATATTTCGAAACATAATATCATAATGTATAAAATAAGTTTTTCTTGAGTAATATAAAAATTATTAAATATTGAAAAAAAGTTCATGAATCTATGATAACAATTAAAAAAATAACCACTTTATATAAACTAATTTGTATATAACTCTGATCTTAGAAATGTAAATTAATCTGTACAAAAGTTCATTAATATCATAACAATAAATTTAATTTATAAAATAAAAAATACTATTTATTTCTTAAATATAAAATTTTGAGTAACAAACGATACTAATATTTTAGTTTAAGACATTCAAACAATACACTGTTAACAAGATAAACAAATATTATTAAATGATGAAAAACATCGTGACTAGACATACATCACCAATAATTTACTTATGAAAACTAGCTCAAAGTAGATAAAAAAGAACTATCATCTCTCATAATTAGTTATTTAAAACAGTTTTTATAAGTATCTTATTATTTATAAATAATGTTGACACATTTTTGCTTTAATGAATGCTTTTACTATGTAATGACTTTAACTTTTTCTCTAAATACATAATTTGAATCTGGTCCTAAGAATGTAATTTCAGATAATACGGTCAGAATAAAATTTGGTTTGAATGAGCAACTGTGAAGATAACAAGCTTTGATAAATTTTTCCTAAAAACACTTAAAACAAAATTATTAAAGCAAACTAAAACAAGTAATAAATGCTTAATAAAATAATTTTGTTATTTCTGTAGAAAATGTTACCATATTTTGTTTTTAAAATAAAAATTAACCATCTCTACTATGTTAGGAATTTCATTTCTGAAAAAAAATGTTTATGCTGACAACAGTAATTCATTTTAGAATTGCAAGGGAAATTATTTAATTTGACTCACAAATCTTAAAAATTCTCAATTTTATTTTACCGCTTTATACTCCTGGGGCATATTGAAAACAGAAGGAAATACAACGAACATAAAATTAGATGGAAATGAAATTGGCAAAAACCAAAATAAAGGTAAAAAGCACAATGTGCTGCCTTAGTTGAAGATGCTATATTTTTTTTATTTCTCATCGATTCTTTGAATCATCGATTTATGTGGGACAGTCAACTATCGATGATCTAGTCCGCATATGATAACTATTCTTGAATCATGTAAAATTTATATTCCATTCTTTTCGCAAGTTTTCAGGTTGGAAAAAATTTTATTCTTTAGACGTCACCGAGTGGACATTTTACAAATGTAAAACAAAGTGTCGCATTTTAGGTATATTTTGTTACATTTTCAAAACAATAATAATATGTGTCACATATGTTTTCATTTTCTCAACCCTGTAATTTGTTATCGTAGCTAGAATTATACTTTTATAGAAATAATATTATTATTTTTTTATTTTAACTTCAAATAATACAACAACTTCAAATAATACAGCATTTTTGTTATAGACCAGTTTTCATTATTTAACATTAGAAGGTAAAGTCCCATGTATTATAAAATAAAACTGTAATCAATATATTTTTGTAGTACCTTTTTTAATGGTTTTCAATACAATTTCTGTGAAAGTATCTATTTTTATAACGTTACACATTTTCTAGTATCTAAAAGAAAATTGGATTTCTCCGTTTAAAAAAAAATCAGATAATATTTAATCTTAAACATAATATAAGTTAAAAACTTAATGCTTCTTTTTTGTGGTTTATTAATAATATTAATACATAGTTGTCCATAATTATATAGTGCCATTTACCACTTATGAGAAAAATATAAGGTGTTTTTCTCGAAATAAAAACGAAAATATTTTTAATAGTCTTCAGAAATAAAATGTGCTACAATTTTAATTCACTTGTACATGCTTGTATTAAGTTATTTTTTCTTAACATTAATTATTAAATAATTTAAGTTCAATTATATAAATACTATTCAGTTGCAACTTAAGGTAAAAATGTTCATTTAAATTAAAAGCGATTTGCAATTTTACCATTTGTTTTCAGATTGAAAACTCATTTCTAGTCCAAGATCTCTCTCTCTCTCTCTCTCTTGAAATGTTTAATTAATTTTTTAAGAGCTAATCTTAATAAGTTATAAAAATAATTTGTAGTTAACTTTTGCTCTCAATATTTAAACTGTTTCATATTACTTTAAATTAAATAAATTTATTTTATGTATACTAATTTTTTTTTTCAAAGTATCTCTTGTGTTGGGATTTGTATGCATTAATCTTTGCGAATGAATTGTTCCATTTGAAGACTTCATATTATTAACTGAATACTTTGGAAGATCTCACAACAATCTTATACAAAAATATTTGAGTTTGCAAATTAATTAAATCAAAGCATTTTTATTTACTAATTAATTAATAAGAATTGTCATCCTTGTAATCTAATTTGAATTCTTTAATAATAATAATGCTCAGAATAACATTTATTTTTATAGACAAATGTTGAGTTTGAAATATTTCCATTCTTTTAAACAAATTTCTGTGCATTTACACCAGCGATATTTTTAGTACATTATTGTTCAAATAACTAATAGTTTATCTCGAATCATTAATTAATTGTCTAGTAGTTTATTTAACTATTCAAAAAATTAACATAATTTTTCTTGATTAAATTAAAATAATGAATGCACTTATTGCTTATCAAGAGTGAAATACTTGCTTTCTGACTAAATTATTTTTAATAAAACATCTTCCGAAATTTGAGAGTTTTCAATTTAATATTAAAAATAGCAATAAAAAAGTTTAAACCTTTGTGATCTATTTTATAAAATGAGTAAGCAAATGCTTAAAAAGTCCCTGTAGAAACAAATCATGAATAAGGTGTAGAAGTATCAGAGGTTTCGGAATCA
>JAPDSC010006750.1:0-10970 GCA_026290005.1 Latrodectus geometricus
TCAAATGTTTCTTTCAATAAAATGTAAAAAATTCTTTAAAAATCTGCGTTAATGACGTTCAAAATTAAATATTTTCCAATGTCAATTTTCACAATTAGAAATGAGTTTCAATTTATTTATAAGTATGTTGTAAAGTTATAAGCTGAAGTATTTTTAAAACTAGATTTAATCACGTTTGAGTGTTTTAATATTTTTCCTTAAAATATATTTTAAATTCATTTAATATATATATATTAATATATATATTATATAAAAATATATAATATATATATTCATTAAAATATATATTAAACTCATTTAATATATATTTATAGTTTTATTGCGATTTCGCATTCTCTTCGTAGATTATCACATTAGTCCTTGTTTATTAAAGATTTATGTGATTAAAAAAATCATATAATGTGGAACTTAATTGATTGGTTATTGGTGAAAGTATGGGATCTTCCTACTAAAAAATTTTTAATTACCCACAAACAAAATTGGATTCTTGTTTTGAAGAAATTTTGGCTAAGATTAATTGTACGGTCATTCTTGGTACAATTTTTCTACATTTGGCGATAAATAACATTTTCTGGCTACCCATTTTCCGAACAGGCAATATTTTTCAATATTCTGTCTTTTTTTAGATCTCGCTTGGCAAGATTTTTGGAGATGAAAAGTTGCCAAGGATGACCGTACAGAAAATTATTACCAAAATTTCATATTTTTATGAAGAGACCCTTCTTGCATATGAATAAAAACAACAGTTTTTGACAGCTCTTACCTCCGTTGAAAAGGTTGAACAAACTGTAGCAAGAATAGACAACTGAGTATTGGTCGTAGTCAGTAGATAAGATCCAGTAATCAGCATCAAAAGGCACTGAAAGAGAAAAGGATTTTGCATTAAAAAAGAAGAACTTAATATAATTTAAGTTTGTTAAGACAATGAGATTTTATTGGTTTTTCTTTAACCAGAGTAAATTTTACACTAAAAGTAATGAAAATAACTGAATTAATTTAAATAAGTTCCGATGTTTTCTTGTAAGAAATGGTTGATACAAAAATATCAAAAGTAGTCTTCAACTACATCAATGCATACAGTAAATAAATTCATCATTTAGTTATCTTATTATCCGCATCAATTGTTTTGTTCAATTTTTATAGAAGCATTGTTGCGTGCACAATTCTCTCACTCTGAAACAATCACCTTATTCCAGTATTTGCATGCGTATAACTCATAAAAATCACGCAGGTCATATGCCTTGTGGTATTTGCATAATTATTATGCCTTTGTAATTTTCTATAATAGAACATTCATTACACTAATGTAACTTTGATAATAAAACATATGATTTTTTTAATTCATAAAAACTCATATTTAGAACGCTTATAGTTATATTTGCATCATTATTTTAGTTCATGCTATAATATACTTTTCACTCATGTAAAAATCATACTGATGTCATCTTTTGTGGTACATATGTTCTTTCTATGTTTCTGTACAATACTGTGTTATAAATATGTATCACATTGGAATAACTCACATGAAAATAATTAATATTATTATTAATGATATTTTGTATTTCTTTTGTTTTTATATTTTGCTTCACTTTTCTGATGTGACAAATTTGATTAGCTGAATCACGTCAGTATTCTTGTTCTATTATAATTATGAATTGCACAAATATTACTAAGCTATTTTGTCAAAATACGGAAGTCATCTTGTTAACTTGAGCTAAGATAAAAAGATAAAATAGTTTGCTAAAATTATATTTTACAAGTTAATATATAATTTTTTTAACTCTATGCTTGTCAGTATAGATTTTATTTATATTATATACATATACGTTCGTAAAATTATAAATAGCTACAATAAAATTTATCTCCATGAATTTATTCAACGTTAGTTGTCTACCCAAACCATCAATTCCGAACAAAATTCAAGCTTTTATTGCTTCCCTGAAAAATCAGGATTTTATTGTTGGTTTAAGCAAGACAACCATTTCATACATGTCGAACCTAACAATTAAAGTGCTTAAAGAATTCTTTGGTTACCATGTAATTTCAGTAGTCAACTATCCCCAAAGGTCACCAGACTTCACTCCGTTAGATTTTTTGTGGGGTTATCTCAAAGGTAAGGTTTTCAAGCGAAGTCTTGCAAATATATTATATCGATGAATTAAAAGAAATCATAGCAGAGGAAATCTCATCAATAACATCAACAATGTCGGGAAGTGCGTCAAAATATGTTCGTGTTTGCTTTCGGAATGGTGGCGAACTCTTTCCACATTTGATTTAAGAAATGATTATATAAAAAATTTGATTTAAATTATATTTTTCAAAAATAAAATTATCACAGGAGTAAGGGAACTACTTTGATATACCCCCCAAATCGGAAATTTAGCGACTTTTTTTCTCGCCAAGATGGATTTTCGCTAAATATAAATAATTAATAACCAAAAAAACTTTAAAAGAAACTAAAAAATACAAGAAAATACTAAATTTGGCAACAGCAAATTTCTAAAAGCTGAAAAAATCTAAATTGGCAACACCAAAATAAGAAACAGCAACCCTAAAAAGTCCTTAAGGAGTTCTAGATTGGGCACTTAATTTTTTTTTTTGGGGTGGGGGGTATATCAAAGTTGTTCCGGATTAAGTAACATTTTGTGATTCCATTTCTTTTTTACCTCTCAAAACAAGTTATAAGGGTCAAATATTGTTGGAAATTGCCTCCTACACTTAAACAAGGGTCAAATAAATTATATTTAGTATTAAAATAGTTGCCATATCCATCAGATATAAGAGCTATAAGAAAAGCCAATGGGTACTCTTTTAAACGGATAACCTTATATACTGTACGGGATACAGACGATATATATACTATGTATATCATGTACACTATAAAAGTATTTAAATGAAAGTAAAAAGGCTAATGCTGCAAGATTGTTATAGATAACTAGGAATAACTAGAAGAACTGTTGAAATATCAAATAAAAAACCAAATGTAAAACAGAAACAAATTCTACAATATCTTTTACTTAAGACAATTATAGTATTAAATACGATACAATATTTAATTATACATTCGAGATAAAAAGGTTTTACTAATCACGATAACTATGATTGCATAGTTAATAACGTTATTAATTAACTATGCAATCAAAATTTAAAAAAATATTTAGTCAGATTTTAAATATATTTATGAATATTTTGTGTACTTACTTCCGTCAAACTGGACTTTAAGTTTAGATGGAACATTTTTATCGGGAATGGTGGCTTTGCCTTTAATAGACTTTTCTTTTCCATTTCTAAAAAAGAAGACAAATAAATAAAATAACTTTTCATTAATTTCAATCTCATTTACAGTTTTAATCAAAATTAAACGAAAAAATTTTAAAAATTAATTAAAACAACTTTAAAAAAAGAAAATCTTAAGAATATCAATCAATTAACAATTTCATCAAAAACTTGAGGTAAGTTAAGAATATGAAAAAACTTTTTCTCATTTAATTTCTTTCACATGGAAAGAAATAAAAGTGCAAAATTGTTATCATTGAATTCATTAAAAGAAATTTGTTTCCTTATTCATAAAAAGTTTCAAAAGCAAACTGTTTCACTCAGTTAATTAATAACGTGATGCTAATTTTATCATTTCAAATTAGCTTTGGAACTTGTAATTTAAAAATGTTTTAATAAAAATGGATATTTTTCCAGAAATTCAATTTACTTTGTGCGAGTTTTAACTGTTTTGAGTTTCGTATAACCAAACAAAATAAATTGTTTGTCATGAATAGCAAAATATTGTAGAATTTTGGATCATTCGATTAGAAAACAATTTAATCAATCAATTTAATCGAAATCTTTTTGCAAATATAGTAAAATTTTGGATTGCTCGATTAGAAAACAATTTAATCGATCCATTTAATCAAAATATTTGTCATTAATAGCAAAATATAGTAGAATTTTGGATCGTTCAATTAGAAAACTATTTAATCGATCCATTTAATCGAAATCTTTGTGGAAATATAGTAAAATAGCAAAATATAGTAAAATTTTGATTTGCTCGATTAGAAAACAATTCAATCGATTCATTTAATCAAAATATTTGTCATTAATAGCAAAATATAGTAGAATTTTGGATCGTTCAATTAGAAAACTATTTAATCGATCCATTTAATCGAAATCTTTGTGCAAATATAGTAAAATAGCAAAATATAGTAAAATTTTGATTTGCTCGATTAGAAAACTATTCAATCGATCCATTTAATCAAAATATTTGTCATTAATAGCAAAATATAGTAGAATTTTGGATCGTTCAATTAGAAATTAATTTAATTGATCATTTTAATCTGATTGTTTTGTCATTAATAGCAAACGATTATAGAATTTTGAATAGTTCGATTAGAAAAGAATTTATTCTTGTTCTAAACTAAATAATTTCATGAGTATACACATTATAATCACTGCTTACCTTACATTAACTCCTTTGTTAACCACAGTAATGTAGTCTCCCTGGTTGGTGTAGTTAGCTTGGTTACATTTCAAACCAGCTTCGAAGGGTACTGGATTTTTCTCTACTTCATACCAAATACCAGTGTACTGTAACAAATTATTTAAGCCTTTATTTTTTTGAACAAGCAAAATTTTACCAACTGTATTTCAAAATTGTTGAGAGTTGTTGAGATTGATATAACATAATAAAATATAATAATATTTTTTATAAATTAAGTAATAAACAGGGTATAGTCAAACCACATGGATATGTTCCCCATTCATAAGTTTTCAGATTTATAGATCGAATTTATTTTTCTCGTTTTTTCTTCTATATTACGTTCAATCCTTTCAAAGATACATTTATTTTATCATATATTCTTTTCCTTAGTTGCACAATGCTCCTTTGCGATTTTGCAATAATTTGTTTTAATCATAATATACATTTTTATTTTTCTAAAATTTGGAAAAAAATTTATTATTCTTATTGAACCTCTTATCATCCATTTATTTATCTTATTAAAGGGGAAAATGGAATGATTTTTTTTTTCTTTTTTGAAAATTATTTGCAAGCATCATATGGCAACTAAACTCTTCTCTGTCTGAAATTAAAGTTCTTGATTTTTCATGGCAGTTATGCTGGAACAATTCTCTTAATAATATTAAGAATTCTGCATTACTAGCGCGGGAACGGTACTTAGAGTTAAATCTAGAAGGCCGTTTCACTGGAGTTTAAGCCATGAGGTGCGAAATGTTACCGTAATCTGAGAGAAAAAACAGAATTCAGTACTTTTCTATTCTTGAACATCAGTTTTGAATACCAGGAAAAAACTCTGAAACTATATTTTACTATTTAAAGCAGTAGATGTTTCGTAAAAAGAAATCGTTTCCTCAAAAGGAAAGATTAAAGAAGCCATTTTGTAACAGGAAATGAAACGAAAACTTTGCATACATTTTTTTCAAATGAGTTATCTTATATGATTTTTCAATAACATTTATATGAGGTTTTTCTTTATCCTGAAAATAAATAAATCTCCTCTTTAAAATCAGCATATTTATTTGCCATAACGAAAGAAATATTGTCAAATAATTGTGAAATTTCTTTAGTTAGCAAACTTCGATTTATACCTTAAAATACAAATCACCTAATTAAAAATGTTTGGAAATCAATCATAAGCTCTTTGTTTCAAAATATTTGAAAATATCTTAATTAATTTTAAATCTTAATGATCTTTAAAAACTGTCCTTTTGTAATAACGAGCCTTATAAACTTCAAAAAACAATACAGTGTCATAGTTTTTATTGGTTTTAAATTATTTTTAATGAGGAATAAATTTTGATGATCATTAATATTGTTATAAAATTTTAGTTGAATAGAGTTCATTCTCTTTTTTAATAAAAATGCTCAAATCATAAAGTTGATTCCTTTCTTATTTTAAATATTTTTCTATTCAGTTAGTGAAATAGGATCAAGAATGAAAGAGTTGTATTATACAAAAGAAGATGAGTTTATGTTTGACAGGATGATGAATGACTAAAAAATAAATTGTGAAATGGAATTTTTCTGATGAGCTGCAATTCAGGAAAATTTGTTCAGCGGGTATTGAAAAAAAATTATTATTTAAAAAATGTCAGATCGACAGAGAGAGAGAGAGAGAGAGAGACAGTTGAGATGTATTCCAACAAGGAAAACCTTCATGAAAAATATAATCTGTAGTACATTCTCTTTCTGTTTTGTGCTTATGTATTAAAATCTGCAAGAAATGAGATGTAAATATTGAAAAAATCAGTTAATAATTGATTTATCGAAATAATTAGATTAATCGAAATCCCCAGAAACTCTGAACACGAATGAGATGAGTCAATAATTAATCGGTTTTCTTTCATATAACGTAAAATGTAAGAAAACACTGATTAAATAGTTACTTTAGTGACAAAATAGAATAATTTAACTATCAGATTTTGCATCAAATCATTCTGAAAAATGATATTTTTTCTGACTTTGAACATTCAATATTTTGTGTTTTGTTATTTCTTAATAAATATAATGCAATCACTCCTAAGTTCTATTTAACATCGATAATACGTTAATCATCTGAATTTGGGATAGGAAAAATTCTACTCTTTCTAAGATCTAAATTCGAATATTACTTTTAAAATGTACTTGAATCTTTTCAACTCTTTACTTAAAAATATTACACTACTGGCCATTAAAATTCTACACCAAGAAGGCGACATGCTACAGACGTGAAATTTAAGGAAGACGTGAAGAAAGGAAGAAGGAGCTGTGATATGGAAATGATTAGCTTTTCAGCGCATTCAGACAAAGTAGACGCCAGTAGCGTCACCTACATTGTGTTTAAATGAGGAAATTGTTCAGCCGGTTCCTCATATACAAATTGCATTTGAACGTTGTTGCCTGGTGAAATATTGTTGTGATGCCTCGTGTAAGAAGGAGAAATGCGTACCAGCACGTTTCTGACTTTGATAAAGGTCGAATTGTAGCGTACAGTGATTGCGGTTTATCTTATCGCAGTATTGCTGCTCGCGTCGGTCGAGATCCAATGACTGTTAGCAGAATATGGAATCGATGAGTTCAGGACGGTAATACGGAACGCCATGCGGGATTTCAACGCCCACCTATCACTAGCAGCCGAGAAGACAGGCATATTATCCGCATGGCCGTAATGGATCGTGCAACCACGTCACGAGCCGTGAGTCAAGAAACGGGGTCGTTTGGAAGACAACAAGTGTCTGCACGAACAGTCGACGACGTTTGCAGCAGCATGGACTCTCAGCTCGGAGACCATGGCTGCGGCTTCCCTTGACGCTGCGTCATAGACAAGAGCGCCTTCAATGGTGTGATCAACGACGAACCTGGGCGCATGAATGGCGAGACGTCATCTTTTCAGATGAATCCAGGTTCTGTGTACAGCATCATGATGGTCGCATCCGTGTTTGGCGGTATCGTGGTGAACGCACACTGGCAGCGAGCATTCGTCATCGTCATACTGGCCCATCACCTGGCGTGATGGTATGGGGTGCCATTGGATACACGTCTCGGTCACCTCTTGTTCGCATTGACGGTGCTTTGAACAGTGCACGTTACATTTCTGGTGTGTTACGATACGTGGCTCTACCTTTTATTCGAGCCCTACGAAATCCTGCGTTTCAGCAGGATAATGCCCGACCGCATGTTGCCGGTATTGTACGGACCTTCCTCGATACGGAACATGTTCGGCTGTTGCCCTGGCCAGCACGTTCTCCAGATCTTTCACCAATAGAAAACGTCTGGTCAATGGTTGCCGAGTGACTGGCTCGTCACCAAACGCCAGTCACTACGGTTGATGAACTATGGCATCGTGTTGAAGCTACATGGGCATCTGTACCTGTACATGCAATCCAATCTCTGTTTGACTCAATGCCCAGGCGTATAACTGCTGTTATTACTGCCAGAGGTGGTTGTTCTGGGTACTGATTTCTCAGGATCTATCCAGCCAAATTTTTTGAAAATTTAATCACTTGTTATTTCTAGTATAATATATTTGTCCAATAAATATCACTTTGTTATCTGCATTTCTTCCTGGTGTAGCAATTTTAATGGCCAGTAGTATAAAAGATTAAATCAATATATTTTATGTTTAAAGTTTCTAGTTTGAATAGTTTACAAATGTTTGAAATAAAAACTCTTAAGAGTAGTCTAAAAAAAATAAAATAAGATATTTAAAACTATTTTAATTTAGTGAGAGCAGATTATTTGATTTAGTTTTGTCGCCTTTTTGTGTAAAATTTGAAAGCAGCAAAGTTAAAATTTTGATGAAAGAAATTTTAATATTTTTATATTTTTTGAGAAGGCATTTTGTTAAAGATACATTTTCATATATCAAATTATTATTTTAATTTTCTAGGACAAAAAAGTTTTTTTTTTCGAGAACTGTGAAAAGAGTATAGATTTATAAACTGCTTGCTACATTTAATGTATTGTTTCATTATCTTTACACGTTGTAATGCAATTAGTTTTCATTTAGTGATATTGTAAAAGTAGACTAAACTTAAAAACACAAATTACAAAAATTATTTTGTCA
Source organism: Latrodectus geometricus (assembly GCA_026290005.1). Classification (NCBI taxonomy): domain Eukaryota; kingdom Metazoa; phylum Arthropoda; class Arachnida; order Araneae; family Theridiidae; genus Latrodectus; species Latrodectus geometricus. Next base: position 8,556 of record JAPDSC010006750.1, read on the forward strand.
TTTTTTGTACAAAAATTATTTGCCGGATTATTACAAAAATTATTTTGTAATTTGTATTTTCAACTTTCAATTACAATAAATTAACTTATTTAATTTTAATGGAAATTTCGTTGATTGAAAACATTTAATTGAACTTAGTGAGCATTTTTGCTGCAGATACACATGGAAATATATTTGAGTATGTGGAGGTTAAAATTACGTTATTTTTTTTAGTTAAAAATCCACGGAATATTCAAATTTTCAAAACAATGAATCCATCAAATCTCAAACAACCAAAATTCACGTGATTCAAGCAATCATCTAAAAATTCTGATGGTCTGACAAATTCTATCAAAAGAATTCAGAGTGTATGGAATCCATTAAAATATCACGTGATTCGACATTTCATGTATTCAAGTGTTCATAAACAGTATCACAATCTTAAATACTAAGCAAAATTCTAGAGCTTAGTTCATATATTTTTTTTATGAAACGGACTTTCTCTGGGTGATATATTCTCATTTCCTTCCTCAATAAACAATAAAATCAAACTGTCAACTAAATTATTTCCCCAAAATCAAGCTATCTCTATGTAACTGACATTAACCTTGATAATGCATAAAAATTTAAAAAAAATAAATAAATAAAATAACAAATAAAAATGCATTGAAGTGTAACCGACAGATAGGAAAAAGTGAAATTATCAAACATTGAAAAAATTTCCTTATTCGCTGCCTAATAACATACCAATCAGAAGAAAATACATATTACACGAAGCTAGGCATATTTTTACAACATTCTTTCTCGCGGAAACATGCTTTTCTTAATGGTACTCCTTGCAATTCTTCATTTGAAATATTATATATAAAAAGATCGTTGATAAATCATTTCTGACATAAACTGAAAAAAAAGTTTTTTTATGACTAATGCAATTAAATTTATTTCTCAATTATCAAATTGGATATTTTTATTGAAATAATTATACATAGAACATATCACAAAACAAGTTCGTAAAATTTTTAAGCGATTTACATTAACAAGGACCATAAACTAAGCAAGTGCTTGGTTTCCTTGATAAACAGTAAGTTTTATATTTAAAATTATTTTTCGATCTTGTTTTATTAAAAGAACAAATAGTTTTAAATGGTATATGATCTTTCCCATTTCATTAAAATTGTAATACCAATGGTAATTATTTTAAAAATAAAAAATAATCAACTTTAAAAAATTGAATTAAATATATATTTAGTCAATTCAAGTGTATTTATAATTTCTAAACCTTTCAATATTTATTACTGTGACTAATTTATATTTCCATTTGAAATTTGTACTAAAGCTAAATATAGGGTTATAAATTATATAAGTGTCCAAATTTTTATATTTGTTTTGATAAAAATATACAATCATAATACATCTAGATAAATTTAAATGTGAATTATTAATATGAAAAACAGGATTTTACAAATAAATTTCCAAGTTTTCTTTTGCTAAAATATTAACCTTTGTAGCCAATGAAAGAAACATTTTCAAGTTTTTTTTTTTTAATAAATATCTTTTATTTGGAAAATTTTATTTAAATATTTTTTTTTTAAAAAAGAAATGTAAATATTAAATTTACTAGTCTATATTTTTTTTATTAAATATGTTAAAAATTTAGAATGTAAAATTTCTAATAAATTTTTGTTAAATACAATACAGATGATGTACATTAAATAGCCGAAAAAATTTTTATAATTATTTACGTAATATGAAAAATTAATATTAAAAATATAGGATTTTACAAATAAATTTCCAAGTTTTATTTTGCTAAAATATTAACCCTTCTAACGAATGGAAGAAACATTTTCAGGTTTCTTTTTATCTTATTATCTTTAGAAGATTAAATTATAAACAACTTGAGAATTTTATATTGATAATAAATAAATTTATGCATTTAAAATTATTTGGAACATGAATTAAGTGTGTGTTACTCCGAAATTTAATCTTATCCTCAAATTACAAGTTTCTTGATTTATAACCGCGTAAAATTTTAATTAGGTTCCTAAAATATTAGGTATTTGACAATAAGTACTTAAAATAACGGGTACTTAATAGTAAGAATTTAACTAATACTGACTTTGCTTAAATCGAGATTTTGCTGAACTTGAACATCAGGACAGCCTCCAAAATTGATCTTCTGTGAGTTGCCAAAACTCACGGCTACAGCTAACAACAGAGCGAAAACTAAGGTTTGATGCATATCGAACTTTAGAAAATGATCTACTGAAATGCAAAGTGACTTTCCAGTTAAATACTTGTTAGCAGGAATGATAACCAGATAAGCGTATCATTGGTTCTTAAGGAACTTGTTATGTAATTCATAAGAGAATGGATTACGATACGATAAAATTTGAAAATCGCAGGTGTCATTAATGACTTGACATTTTTGTTTCCTTT
>JAPDSC010006763.1:0-19915 GCA_026290005.1 Latrodectus geometricus
TCAAATATTGAATAGAAATACAAAATGATAACCTATCTGCTGTCAGCACAACTATTATTCAACTATAACAAAGGCTTCCGATGCATTCTTTCCCAAAAGATAACCTTCATATAAAACGAAAAGAAAGCGATTTAATTTTTCAACAATGATTCACTTTGTTGTCTGGTTGCATTTTTATGAGTAAGACCTTAAGAATATATGCTGTCTTTATTTAAAAAATAACAAATTTATGCAAATGCAAACAATTATTAGAAATAAAAAAAAATAACTATACAGCTTTCAAAAAAATATAAATGCATAGAGCAAAAAAGCAATCGTATATAAATAGATATAGCAAGTTAAGGTATAAATTTTGTTGTATAAATTAAGAAAAGTATCAATGCAAAGAATTGCATATTTAAATATGTAATTAAAATAAATTACTTTAGCCATATATTTTTTGCTTGGTAAAATGGCAGAATTTTTAATCTGAATATAAAGAACTTAATGAAAATCTTCAAATTTTTCACATTTTATTTCATTTATTTTTTTACCAAAAAATATAAAATATTTTTTGGTAAAAAAATAAAGGAAATCATCACATTTTCTCAGAGGTATCTTCCATATATTGGACAATCTACCTGAAAAGTGGACATCGAGTACTTTCCTTAAATGATCTGTATGTTCTAGTATAAGATCCAGGTCACCTTATATTCAACACAACTAAATCAGCTAAGAAATTATCCATGCATAATTTTACATGCAGGATAGTGAACTGCCTTTTATAATATTCAACGTAATCGGAAGAGGTAAGATGCATTCTCACCTGGCAATTACACTTTTGGCATCAGACATTTTAAATCCACTAGGGTCAATTGCAATTTAATTTTGTAACCATGTAATTTAATGAAAATCACAAAATGTGTAGTTTGCCAAGCTGTCTTTTATTTTTAAACTATTTCACACTGAACTGTATATCTTGGTAAACATTTCGTGTGCAAAAAATGATTTGAAGGTTGCAATAATTTTTTTATTATCCAACAAATGAATGCCTTAAGGTTGCACTTAGATTTTCTGAAATTATGGAAATCTTAAAATAGTAGCATTCCAAGTAGATAACGCTTTCAGAAAAACTATTTAATCGATTAGGCAACCATCGGCTACTATTGTGGATGTTAAAATGTTTTCATCCTTATAGAAAACTTCGTGGAATAAAGCATTTAAACAATGCCCGATCTATATTCCGAGATATATTCCGGTGCTATATTCCGAGATAATGGATATATTTACCAGTTAAATTATTTCTTTGTTCACCTAGTCAGTTAATTGATTACGACTTCCAATCGCAATTACAGAATAAATATCTACTGTTGTGCTTAAGGTTTTATCAGTTTAACTCTTAGATTTTTCGTTTAAATGATCCCCAAAGTCCAAGAATTGGCCGAAAGTTTTCTTGCTTGACTTTAGTGAGTACAGTCATAAAACAACTTACTATTGCTATATTTAATTTTGTGAATAAATTTTTTTGTTCGATCGATAAACCTAGATTATAAATCAGAATTCTTTGTGTAGACCAGATTTTATGAATCTACAAATAAAACTATTGACGATAAGAAATTTGAAACTCATCCAATGTAATTAATAAAATAAAAATTTCTCCATCAAAGCCACAACCCCTTGTTTATAATTTTCTTTAATTTCGGAATTGAAAATCGCCTCAATCTTTCAATAATGGGCAATGTTTAATGATGTTTTTTAAAAATAATTTATTGACTAAATTTTCTTATAAGTTTTGTTAGTCATAATAGTTGAATAATTAAAATTTTAATATATTTGCCCAAAACATTTGTGGCTTGTAACTTAAAATGGGATTTTATCAAATAGAAAAGTTATGAAATTCAAAATACTCTTTCCGATACTAATTTTGTGCTAACTTCACAATATTTTTCACATTAATTCCAGCACTCAGGGATGTCTTTGTGTCCAAAACCACCTAGCTTGACCGCAACATAATTCATAACTGGAGACATCTTAGCAAAAGGTGCTGGATTCGGATAGTGGTCACTTCGAGGACTAACAATAGGCTACACTTTCTGTAGGTCGTTCTTTAGCGTCATTAAAAATTGCAAGGACATTCTTGTTTACTTTGCAGTTCCGATGACTCCTGTGAGTTTCTCATATCAAGTTATACACACATGAATCGTCAACACAAATAATTTCAAGGAAGCTAATATCAATAGTAGTGAAACTTTAATTTATAACCTAATTAACTGAGAAGAGAAGAGCAGATATTGTGTCGCTTAAGCGACAAATAGCTTTAATATTTGATTTTGAAATGTGCTAGAGATTTATATATCTGAAAACAATCGTAATACTGTCGTGTCATAAATAAGAAATAAAAAAATTTAACCTTTAGAACATACTCCGATATGGGAAAATTTTAAATTAAACTTTGATAAAAGTTACTTTTTTTAAAAAGGAATTTTACTTATTATTCATGCAAGCATTTGTACCAAGCAAACATTTAAAAGAGAATCTAAAGAAAACAGGCAAATGAGAATGCCTATTTGTCAGTACAGAAAACGAAAACAATTGAAATTTTAGTTAGAATTGATTCTTTGTGTGATAGTTAAGAACAATTGTTTTAGGGAGCCAGTGTATAAATTAGAGACAATACCCAATAGTTTAAAAAAGAAAGTAATTACTTCAGTTTTTTCAGGTTGCAAAACCTATTAAGGCTATGTTGTTATCGTGTGCCAGCCAGACTGGCAAATATGGATTGCGCTGCTTCACTTTTCGATCTGAACTGTAATTTGGTGTGAAGTCCGACTTCCTTAGTACACTCTCATAGGTACCCGTTTATAGGGTAGGCAACAATTCACATAAGGAACAGTCAAAGACCGGAGAAAAAGAGAACATACATCCATGCTCGAACCCAGGAGCTGTAGTCGAAAGTTTTTCGGTTCCTTGGTAGTCAATATTTTTAAGGGAACTTTTGGTGTTACTGTGAAATGTCTTCTACGCATATTCTGGCAATAAATCACAAACTTAATGGCTTTGAGAGATTTATGTGCTATTATAAAATAATGATTTGAGAATCTTTATGTATACATAGAGGAAAATGATTTTTGTCAAGAAACAAATGCAATTCAATTAGATATTATGCCTTTAATTTAAAACAGCCCGAGTCTTTAAAACATAAATTTTAGACTACTTAAAATAGGAATGGTATATTCTATTATTATTTGTATTATATTCTAATTATATATTATACTACAATATATATTTTCCAGGATAGCCGAAAAGGTATTGAGCAAACATTTACAACGGAGTTCTGGGAGCATACAAGACACCAGTTATGCTCTCTATGCACTGATCAGCCTGAGTGGTTTGATTTATTGCTCACCTAGGACTGATCCCAGCAAAGCTTCCCCTTGTCTCTTGAGACAAGCTGCAGGTCGCATAGTACTATCAATAAAAAATTTTTTTTTAATAATTTCTAAATATGAAATTTATAAGTAGAATAAAAGAGGGTTCACACACCGTGCTAGTGGTAGGGTATTGGTTTTTGAACCATGAGTCACGGATTCGATCCCAGCTTGTTGCTCAACATCAGAAGTCATACATACATATCTGTCGGGTAAGTGCTTGGGAGTTTAACGTATGCTTCCCTCTCTGTCTATGTAAAGTCTTCTCGGCAGACAATTGCATAGTGGATCCATAAATGCCTTACAACAGCTTTAAATCGTTAGACAGCTCAGATGTCAAAATGAGTCGAATAATTATATATATATATATATATAATCCGAATTTTAAATAGTTACTGAGAAATAAATCCTGTTAGCTTTAAGAGAAATAGAATAGTATTATACAGTGTGTTAATCCTTGTCCATTAATGTCTACTCTTTGAATTATCTTTGCAAAAGTTGCTTTATGAAAATATCCAGTAACCTTACGACGCAGGAATGTTTGCTTTCACTCTGCGTTTGAGGGGAATCAAGTTTTCAATTTAATAATGAGATTAGAATTTAGAAAACCAAATTTTGAATCTAAATTTAAAACGCTTATAAACAAATGCTTGTTTTCCTCTTGGATATAAGTTGTGCCCCTTCAACGATAGAATGATTTCCATTATACATTCTGTTTGATTAAAAACAAGTCAGTATTTATATTTTAATATTAGTAAAGTTTGATAAAACTTTAAATTTTATAATTTGCTATAAAAATTATTTCTAATTTTATTTAGTTTGGTCTTTTCTTGTATATTAAATATAAAGTGATATTTATCAAGCTAGGTAAGATCACTTTAATGTATAAGAGTGAGGAAAGTAATATTTTTGTTAAAGATTTTTTGTCTAAATATCACACTAAAGCACTCTGAATGTTACTGGCAATTTCTATATTTGCTAGAAAATACAAGTCATTAACACCTGCGTTCCATTAATATACACGAGATGTTATATAGTTTTTGTATTTCTAGATGTAGCCGATTTCTATAAAACATTAAAAAAAGTGTAGTCGGTTTTAATTTGACATGATTTATTGTCAAAAATAGAGGCATTGAAAATGTTTCAAAATTCCAAATTAAACATCGCGGAATGTATAAAAATTTCTCAAAAAAACATACTTTTAAAATGTTTTTCCATTTAGTCACAGCACTTGTTAGAAATTTCGTTATTAATCCCAAATTTCTCATAGTGAAGTTGAAGAAAATGAATTGTCTATGACATTTTCAGGAATTTTTATCATCTCGCCAGCATGGAGTTAGATATTAAATTTCACAATACTTCGTCTCTTCTATATTCGTAAGACAGTTTACAACTCTTTAATGAAATAAATGTATTCAAAAATGATTTTTCATGTAGAAAATAGCCAATTGAAATATTAGAAATAAAGATTCTAAAATGATCTCACTCCCTATTTCCAAATTTTATTCTAACAATAGTATTTTTTAATTAAATTATACACACGAATAGTATTACTTCAAAACCTCAGTAAATTATAATTAAACAAGGTTACAGCAGAACAATGTTTTAATTTTAAAATCTATTTTCTAACTAAAAAATAATGCAGTTTTAGTTTTAAAAAAATGCCAACTTTAGTAAACATTTTATTAAGCATTAGTGATCTCTGATATTTCTGTATTTTCAGAACGATTTCAGCAGATATTCTATTTGACTACAGATTTATTAGTTATATTATGTCATTTTCAGTTATATTATGTCACTGTTTATTTCTGCTTATTTTCTTTACAGACATCAGCAATATTAAAAGCTGACTTCTCAAATATTGCCTCGAACAATTCTTAACTCAAATATTTCTCCTGGGTGGTTAACTTATAGGATTGCTGTTGTTCAATTTAAAGAACCTTTAAATTGAACAACCGCAATCCTATAAGTTTTTATTTAATCCTATAAGTTTTTAATTTAAAGAACCTTTAAATTTAGTTGATACAACATGAATAAGAAAAAATAAGCTACTTTCATTCTATTTGGTAAACCTAATTTAATTAAGACAAGCGTCTAAGTCAAAATTGTGTATGAGACGTTAACTTAAAGAATTTGTTGTTTTTATTGCTTTGTTCTTAAACTTTACACTAAAGAGAATCGGGCTAGGTTATGACGGACATTTTTGGAGCTCTATGCTAATATGCCTGTAGTTCACATTGAAGAGGATAACCGGTGATGATTATTTTATGTATATAAATAAAACACATGCCATAGGAATAGTTTATAGGGTAGGCAACTATTCACACTTCATTCATACAAGGAAAGATAAAGACAAGAGAGAAAGAGAAGGTACATCCATGCCCGAACCGAGATTCGAACCCAGACTTCCTTCTAAGAATCGGTGATCGTTCATTTATTACTTTTTAGATAAAATCTAAAAATGATTCTTGCTGAAACACACGTACTTAGAACAATGTGAAAGAAATTCAAAAATTGGCATTATCCGATGGAAAATTCAATCTCATAATTGATCTGTGTAATTTATTAAATAAAGCTTTTTAGCATTCGGCAAGTTTTGATTTGATTAATTGTCAAAAGGCAGTCATTTTTTTGAAGAGAAGGGTTAATTGGACAGGGATCTGCAATTTAAAGTGGATACAACAATAAATATTTACGCCCGAAATGGGAACTTAACCCATGATTTGTTGAACAAACGACCAGGGCTCTAACCATTCAATTACCAGCTGTTGGTTCCATATAAAGATTGAAGGAATATGCTAGGAATTAATTTCTCGGAAATTATTTCCAAATTTTGGTGAATTTTATTCTTACTATTTTGAATATTCAAATGACATATTAATAAACATTTAAGTGTTGTGGAAGTGGAGATACACACTAGCATAGGTGGCTCTAAATTCAGAAACTTCTCGGCTCAATTAATTGCTGTTTTGTTTATATTCAATGCTCACTTTTAGCATGAGGGCTAATTAGATCGGGATCTAGTTTAAAGGGAATTCCGAAACACTAAAAACTGCTAAGCCCAAGTGTTGACAGAACCCAACTGTTGAACAGAACGTCAGCGGTAAACTTTCTTCTGGGTGTTACATGTTGAAATCATTATTAGATCATCATTTACCTTTCATTCGAAGTTAAAATATTTAATTGCTTTTAAAGATTAAATGTTGCCAATAAAAACCATTTAGTTCATAAATGATTAGCATCCATTTCTTTATCTGTTAGCTTACTTCTTAATTTTAATGTATTATCAATCTTACTGTCTAAGCCACCTACCCTGTTTAGTGGTCAGCTTACCTGACTACGGATGGGGAGGACGTGGGTTCGAATCCCGGCTCGGGTATGGTTGAACTTTCTCTTTCTTTCTTATTCTTTCCCGAGATGATGTATGAATGTGACCCGTCCTATAAGCGGGTTTGTGTTTGATATGACGTGAGTAGCTCATAGTTGCCTAGCAATTTCTGGCGAAGGGTCAATCACCCAATGCCCGCCATATTGGAAATGAAAAATTTTTTTATCGTGTAAATAACGTATTAAATTATTTAATCGTTCCAATCGAATGTTAACGCTTATATTTATGACATTTACTTGTCTATGTTGAAATAAGAACTCATTTCAGTAAGATTTAGATTTCTGAAAAATTTCTATGCGAAGGAATATTTGACATCTATATTTTATTTTATTAAGAAAAATATGTAATGAAAAATTTTACAAAAATAAATTTAGGAAGCGAATATGGTAGACACAAATACTGATAAATTTTTCAGGAAAATTTTGTTTTATTTTATAACTAATTCCACCTAAGCGATCTATAGTAATGTTATTTCTAAAATAGTCTTTTCAGCTACTCATTATTTCCTTTACTTAAATTACGGATGAATGTGCGAAGTAAATATTAAATATAAAACTTTGTTAGTAAACAGAAATTGCAAAGTTTTTCTTGTATGCTGTAAATATGTTTACATTGATTATAACAGGTACAGTCTGTAAATAAGTAACCGAACACTTTATGATGATAATTTTACATACTGGTTATTGCTAATTTAATTTTCTGTTACTCTAAAATTTGATAAATAATTAAATAATGTTGTTGTGTTATATGAGGAATAGCCAAGAAAATTAAAATCAGTATTCGCTGGACAGCACATTTTATTTGTTCACGAACTCAAATTTAATAAATAAATAATCATAAAAAAAACTCGGAGCTCCGCTCCTAACATAACTTAGCAACCCTTACACGGACCTGTACTACCCTAAAATATGGCAACCTTTATAGAAAGAAAGAACACCAAATAGTCGCCAGGTATTGCACCTTCTCCACAAGATTGATTAATTGAGTAATGTAACAACAATCTGAAAACGAGCGCGTTGATCTAGGCGTCTATTTGTGATCATACAAATAGAACAATTTACAAAATTGTACAACTTATGCAACAACTTACACATAAGTTGAAGCACACAAATTCCAACTAACATTTAAATAAATACTAAAAGGTACTTTATTAAAGTATATAAGCAGATGTACTCTCTATTTGTGTTTTCATGAACATATTTTGTTAAATTTAAAAAAAATGTTCATGTATAATCAGGAATAATTAATATTTGCAATATTAATAAGATAATAAATATTTCAAGTATTTAATTGAAAAATTTAAGTTTATAAAGTACTAATATTTATGGTTCAAATTAGAAACACTACACTGGTAATAAACTAATAAAATCACAAAAATTTTCATAATCAAAAAAAAGAGTATTTAAAAAAAATTTCTAATAGATGTTCAAATGTCACTGGTCGGGAAACAGGTTTCTTTCTGGGCAATGAATAAATTAATTATATATTTTTTTAAAGCTAAAGCACACCCTTGAAGCTTTGATGAATGTGGAGAATTCTTCACAGGATTGTGTCGGTCAGAATCTTCACTAATGATCCGAATGTTCATGACTCAAACTTCTTTAACGCTCACAAAAAAAAAAAAACCAAAAAAAAAGAAAATAACATCAGGTTTAGTTCTATAATCGGCCAGTTCTATTGTGGTTTGGATAATTTCTGGCTTGCATGACACACGGACAAATAGCAACTTATTTTATTTGAGAGAGACATGCACCTATTCCACTTTGAAGTGAATGAACCCCTTTATTGGGCTCTGTTGCTTCCATCAGTTGATCTTTCAGTTTCTGGAATGATACGTCATGATTTCTTTTCATTCGAGCAATTCTGGTTCTTTTTTTTTAATGAGCTCCATCAATGGATAGGCGATTTCAGCATAATCAGGTATGTAATCTTTGTTGTATAATTGCATAATCCTAATAAGCTCCTAAGACGAGTTTTGGTGTCTCCAAACTCTTTATTGCTAAACCCTTTCTGGCGCAGTGTTCCATGTGATGGAACATTAAATTTTAAATTCATACCAAACCGTTGCATTTAGAGATAAATGGGTCAAAATTTTTTTTTAAATGTTCTTTAAACGTTCTTCTTTGATAACAGATGGCAGCACCACACAAGACGACAAATAATTTCAATTATTTTACGTTATCTAAATCCCTTTATTTTTAAGAAATTTTCCTTAACTTTTTTTGTGATATAAAAATAAATGTTTGGAAAAACATTTCTATGTTATTTTGTTGCCTGTCCATTGAACTATTTATTCTATATTACTTTACATTTTTTACGCATATAGTATACGTAGAATCATTGAATAAAACAAGGTGTTCCATCCCCTGGAACACTGCAACGGTCGTTTTCATTTACGTCGTCAGTGCGGGATTAGCCTTGAACGCAATGATGGGGGAAACATCTGTGTTTATGTTTACTGTTTTTCTCTCTTTCGGGGAGGAATGAACTTTTGCTTAGGAATTTACAGGGAAGGATTTCTTGTATGGGAAATATTTCTACACCCTTCTTGAATTGGAAAGCTTCAGTTATTTCGCTTCATCTCTACATAATATTTTTGTACATTACTAATATCATATCATACTTTTGTTATTTATCATCTTTTCACTACATCACATTTTCAGGAAACGATTATGAATCAAGTTTTGATCATTTTTTCTCTCCTAAAATTAGATATTTTAATAAAATATATTCAGTAAACGATTACCAAGAATTACATATAATTTTTATTTAAAGTTTTATAAAAGTAATTACAGTTGACACTCGTTTATACGTATCTCTATTTTAAGGTTACGTTAGGTTAGGTTATAACGGACATTTTTGAAACTTTATGCTAACATGCTTGTAGCTCACATTGAAGATGATAACTAGAGGCAATTTTTTTTTATAATTAAACACACCTCATTCATCCAAAGAAAGGACAAAAACAAAGTACATATATGCCCAAACAGGGATTCGAACCCAGGACCTCCCTATCCGCAGTCAGGCACGCTGACCACTAGACAGGGTAGGTGGCTCTAATGATTTAACGAACTGATGACTGGTCCCGTAGATACAATAATTGTAATTTCTATATACAAACTAAAATTTTGAAATATTTTTTTATTAACTGATTTTAATGTTTTTATCACCTTATTTTTTTTAAAAAAAAATTTTGTTTTTAATTTTATGGTTGCGAAACTTGGGTTGACGTTTTTATTAGAGTATTGTAAATCCTTCGAATCGTGGATAACTAACTGATATTGAAGTCTCAGATTTTATTAAGCAATTCCTATAAGTGGAGCTTCTCCAGTCCAATCTAACTCCAATCTTGACTGTTAATAGCTTTCTGTGCTGTTATCGTAAGGAACTTTTACCAGAAGTGAATATGGATTGGAATTGAATTATGAAAATGATATTTTAAGTGCAAAGCGCTTGTCAATCAATGCTTGATATGATGCTGAAAAAGCGATAGCCAGACCTTATTTAGAAAACTTCGTAATTGAAGACAGCCTGAAACAATTTTCCGAAAACTTCAATGAAGCACTGTTGCTCGAACGTTCTATTCAGGAATTTTAGAAAGTAGACTCTGGTGTAAATTGCAGAAGAAGTGTCAACTGATGAAAGTATTAAAAAATGCAATGAATAAACACGAAAAAAAACTTTTCAACTTCGAATGAAAAGCAAATGACGTAGTGATGTGATCGCCTGTAAGACAAGCAGATTAATAGCTAACATGATGACACATTTATTTCCATTTATAAATACATACAATAATAAAAAAAAATATATGTTTACAATTTTGTAATATTGTGGAATACTTTTATAAATACACAAACTTGCAGAGAGAGAAATTTCATTCAATTGCTTTAACTGGATATTAGCCGCCCATCCTGTCTAGTGGTTAGCGTACCTGACTACAGATGGGTGGGACCTGGGTTCGAATCCTGGCTCGGGCATGGATGTACTTTCTTTGTGTGTGAATGGTTGCCTACTCTATAAACGGGTACCTATGAGTAGTATATGTAGGGTCTTCAGGACACTCAAAAAACGCTATATTTTATGCATATATGTTTTACAGAACTACCTGAAGTTGATAGTAATTGATTGAGTTGTGCATCATTTTCCTGGATTTCAGCTAAACGTGAGAAATCGGTGGTGTTATTACGATTGATGGTGAAAATTCTTGATAAGGCGTTGGCAACTGGGTTGTTTGATCCAGAAACGTGTTGAATGTCAGTGCTAAATTGAGCAATAAAATTCATCTGCCGAATTTGTCTAGGAGATGCAGAATTGGAATTTTTCTTAAACGAAAATGTAAGTGGACGATGGTCAGTAAATATAGAAAAGGTTTGTCCCTCAAGGTCGTGCTGAAACTGTTTTACAGCAGAATAGATAGCCAATAATTCTCTATCATATGTGCTGAACTTGGTTTCAGCTGGTGTCAGTTTCTTGGAGTAAAAAGCTAAAGGTTGTAAGCCATCGGTACTTTGGGAGTGCAATACTGCTCCTATGGCGATATTGGAAGCATTTACCATTAATTATAGCTGCTGATCAGGGGAACGGAAACCAAGGGTGACTGCATTCATTAAATCGCTTTTACATTTTTCAAACGCGGCAGTTGTTTCATCTGTCCAAAGAACAGGTCGTTTGTCATTCTTTTTAGAATTTTTTAGAAGTGAATGAAGTGGGGCTTGCGGCCTAAGGCAAGAAACGACGATAAAAATTTAGCATAGCTAAAAATCTTTTAAAGTCAGACCGTGTTTCAGGCCTAGGGATGTTAGAAATTACTGCTGACTTTTCGGGAAAAGGGCTTACGCCAGTAGGTGTTATTAAGCAACCAAGAAATGAGACTGATGTTTTTCCAAGAACACATTTAGAGGGACTCAATTTTAGTCCGTATTCGCGGAGTTTGTCAAAAATGATGAGAAGGTGTTTAATGTGTTCGTCTTCGGTTGCCGATGCTGTAAGGAGATCATCGAAGTAGGGAACGCAAAAATCCAATCCGCGAAGTACTTGATGTATGAATCTTTGGAAAGTTTGACCGGCGTTACGAAGTCCAAATGACATTTTAAGATATTCGAACAAACCGAATGGGGTGGTTACAGCAGAGAGAGTTTTCGGGGGAATCTGGTGATACGCTCTTGCCAGGTCGAGGGTAGAAAAAATATTTTTGCCGAAAAAAATCTGTGTACAATCCTGAATATGGGGTACGGGATACCTGTCAGGATTTGTCACAGCGTTCAAGCGACTATAGTCGCCACAAGGGCGCGAATCACATTTAGATTAGCGGACCATGTGGAGAGGACTGGCCCAAGGGCTTTTGGACGGTCGAATAATTCCCCGAGACATTAGGTATTTGAACTCTAAACGCGCTGCTTTGAGTAATTCTGGGGCCAAACGGTGAGGTCTGGAAAATACAGGGGGTCCATTAGTTTCAATGTGATGGAAAATTTCATAAGTTTTAAGGTCATTTGTTACTAAAGAAGGGTTTGTAAGCTCTGGATACTCAGCGAGTAATTTTTCAAATTTGGAATCGCCGATAAGTACGGATATGATGGAATCTAGGGAAAAATTGTTGAAAGATATACCGTTTGACGAGAGACGTCCGAGAGTGATCAGACGGTTATTTTTGACATCGACAAGCAACTCAAAATGTTTCAGAAAATCAACACCCAATATAATTGGTTGGCTTACGTCATCAATGACGAATAACCATGAAAATTTTCGGCGGAGATTTAAATCAATAATGAGGCGTTTGTTGCCAAAAGTAGAAATTTTAGTGCCATTTGTTGCATATAAGGCTAAATTTTCAGAGGGTGTGGTTTTTGGAGCATATTTTTTAGGCAAAACAGATACGTCGGCTCCTGTGTCGATTAGAAAATTTAATTTTGAAGACGGGTCGGCCAAAAGAATACGATTCACTTGGCGGTCGCTAGATTGGCCAGTGAGCGATCGCCAGTTTAGTTTCCCCGACTGACGAAAAGAACATGGCGCTTGGCATTTTCGCGCTTGATCACCGAAATTGACATGGTAAAAACAAAGTTCATTCGTACGTTCTTTGTAGTGACTGAAGTTAGTGCGAGAGCGAGAACTATCGCGAGATCTGCTGCGTTGAAATGATCGGCGGAAATTACGCCTAGGGCTACGGGAACTGCGTTCCAGGGCAGTGCTTAATTCGCTAACTGTTGTTGAGTTAACTGCGCTACCTGGAGTTCCAAGCGAGCCGTGACAGAATCATGAGAGTTAGGGGTGATAGAATTTACATACAAAGGGATAGCTAGATCGCTTATTTTGTCAGCTACTGTGGCTATTTTATTCAAATCATCCTCGCTGAAAGCGGCTAAAATAGTTTGCGTATCATATGGCAGCCTCGTGAGCCATAACGAGCGTAAAAGCGCTTCACCTACGGTATCTCCAGCTAACGAACGCATGCGATTTAGTAATTGGAAGGGTCTTTGGTCACCGAATTCTACTCCCTGCAATAAGGTTAAAATTCTAGATGCTTCGCTTTCGTAATGAACAGAAATCAGGCGTTTTTATAAGGCATCGTATTTTTCGGTAGTAGGTGGTTTCTCCAAAATGTCGTGTACCGAATTTAGTACATCGGGATCTAAGCAGGACACAACATGATTGAATTTTATTAGATCGGAGGTTATATTCACCAGGAAAAACTATGATTCCAACCTAATAAACCACAGGGAAGGGTTAGTTTTCCAGAAAGGAGGTATTTTTACCGAAACGTGTGCAACCTGTGGAGGTGTCTCTTCGGAGGGAGAATTGAGTAATGGAAAAATCATCAGATAAAAGCATGGTCAAAATTTAGCAAAAAAATATAAGGTAAATAATTACAAGTTATACAAATCAATAATAGGGAAGTGCGTATAGTTTCGAATATCAAGATATATAAATAAGAAATACAAGAAACACAAAAAATATTAGTTATATGAATATTCATTGCTTCTTTTATATCTCATAATACAATATAGTAAATCAAATAATAAAACTCAGCACGATGCGAAAGGATTGATAAAATTGTGGAGTAGTTAACGGAATATAACTCATGGGGGAAAATATGTACAAATAATAATTTAACTGAAAAAACTTCGCTTTAAAATATATACACAATTTTTCCAAGAAACTGACCCCAGTGAATAACCAAAGCACTTAATGCTACGTTTAAGAAAATTATAGAAAGATCCTACCTGCATCGTAGAAGTTATGGATGATTACCATTCAGCACTGACTTTTGAGATCTCATTGAACTGTAGATTAAAGAAGTAGAAACTGTGTCCACAGGAATTCACTCGTCGAAGTTTCAAAAATCCCACGTAGCGCTGGAGTTACTTTCAAATTCAAGTATGCGTGTTCAAATTTTGGTCACCAGATAAGGGGGTGCTGGTTAATCGTTTATTTATAATATCAATGCACACCATATATTGAAACTTAACTAAATTTTAAGAAAATGCCAAAACGTCGCGAATACAAAATCTCTGAGAGAGAACCGGTTTCTGAACTCATCCGCTCACATCGTAGGGGTAAACGTGAACTGCTCTGTTGTTCCTCGTGCACTATTACTCCGAGGAGATTGGTGTTACCAATGTTCAGATAGAAAGTTTTTCTGCCGACTTCCGAGCAGAAGTGTTTCACCACTTTCTCTCCAAATGAAAATGAGGCTACTATCGCTTTCGAGGCTAAACCTGGATTCATTCGTAAGGAGAACTACCCCCCCCCATTGATCACGCATAAAGTGGACATGTTTATGTTCCCATCGCAAACGTTCCCACCCATGGTGTGACGTGAGCGGAACTCTAATGATTGATCGCCTCTTATGAAGATCACGTTCGAGAAGCCTTCGAGGCACGGTTGAACTAATTACCAATCTTCCGGGGCTTGCAACGAGGGAGTATCTAAGTTTAGCAGGATTTGCGGTTCCTAGTCCATAATGACAAATATCGGTCATCAGCAGTCGTGGTAGCGTATGTGCGTCCTTGGCTGAATCTCCTGGATGTCGTATCCTTAGTTACAAGTCGTTGCCAAAGTTTATGAATCACAGATGGACTCACATTCAGCCATCTAGCATTTTCTATTTGATTTTGTCTTGCTCATAGTCTCTCAAACGCTCGCTATTGGAATTATTTGATCAACTGATGTGCCTGGAGGCCATTGTTAAAATTTCGCTGTACCAGATTTCTAATCCCAGAAACGCAGCGACTGTTCTTGCCTTGCTCTGAGACATCCATTGATATGCTTCTCGCAAATGATGTATTCTGACAGCAGAGCCATTGCTTTCGATAATGTCATGTTGTTCAGTTCCTTTTACTTACCAATTTTTTTTCATTTAAATTGTTTTATTTTTTGGGAAAGTTATTGCCACTTTTGTGGTTTTTTCCTTACTTTTTGGTTACCAGTATAATACAATCGAAAAGTATTCGAAAATTTGGAATTGATTTAGGAAGAACAAAACAAACGTAGTTTGAGAAATACCTTTCACTCGCTAAACAAAATGTTGAAAGTTCTCTCTCACAATCATCCAAAAAGAGCGAAATAAAAGCAATTATTTATTTGAGTCAACAATCTGAGGATAAAATAGGTAAATAGAAAATTATACAATTATATAAAATATATTTAGGATTCTAGTAAATTAATTTTTTATACCACAACTTTAGTTAAATTTTTCTGTATCTCTTACAAATGTATTATTATTCTGAATGGAAAAGTCATCAAATTAAAATTGTTTACTGCTACATTTGATATACGTTAATTAATGCGATGTGATACTGAGTACAGTTCATTGTTCTAAAGGGCTGTTAATATTTCTCATTATTTTTATACGTGATTTACTTATTAGACGAATTTACCATATTTTTTTTCTGTATAAAATATAATATTTTAAAATTGAAAAACAAAATTATATTGAACGAATATTTCATATGTTTATTTAATTAATAAATTTTTACTTCAATGTAATCTAAATTTTTGACTTTTCGTTATGAATTAAGAACTTAAATTTAATATTGGGAGCAAGTTTACGGAATTTACATTTCAAAAAGAATAAAGTTACATATGTAGTTGCAATCATTATCTTATACTACTACATTCAATACAAAATACAACTGAACTAATTTATATATTAGTACATAGAAAATGCTTTGTAAATTTAATATTTTGGAATATGTATTTCTTCATATCAATCAAAACATGCATTTTGCATCAAAACTTCATTTTGTATAATGATGAGTAATTTATAAATTACAATTCCTTATTTAAAATATTTGAAGCCAATATTCAAATCAATGCAAGTTACATTGATTTAAATATTAGAGCTAGTTATATACAAAGCACTAAGTACTTAACTGTTTCAGTGCTGAAGAGTTTTCTTATACATATGCTAAAAGTGCGGAATGAAATGCGTAGTAATTTAATTAACAAAACAAGTTTCGTCGCACTCAAACTGTTAAAAATGAAACCAAAATGTTTAAATTCCCCATCTATTTATCGTAACAATTCAATTGTTTACGTGGGTTGCATTTTTATTTTACCTACTAAAACCTAAACTTATTACTTATTTTAAATGAGTATCGCTTATTTTTAAGCAATCATATACATTTAGATTTAACAGTGATTAAAGAGATTTTGAATATTCGTCTTATCTCAAAGTGAAAGCATTAATCTTATTAGACCGTGGGCTGAAATCAGTAAGGAGCTTAAAAATAGAGTTTTGTACCACTTCTTTGGGGGCAATTTAAAAACATAAAATCAAACTCTATTTTCATATAAAAAACATAAATACAAAAAGTTCTGGAAAGAATAGTTGCTCCTTTTTTTATAAATAACAAAAATTCAATGCACTTTTTTCATTGTGCCTTTGAACACACGTGCATTGTTACATATTCATTCAGCCAATCACATGCGAGTATTTCACTCTTGTTTGTTTACTTCTCGGTGAAAAAAGAATACACACGATAACACAATATGTAATACGATACTAATCAATTCTGCCATAATCATAAGTATTAGGACTATATTATTTCACTAGAAATCATAATAAAAATATAAATATTGAATCATGTTTATATTTACATAGAAAGTACTAGATAAATAAAATGTACATTTTAGCTAAAAACAAAACTAGAAACACACAAACCAGTTTTTACATTTCATATACATAGATGTTGATTACACGCTATTTAATATTTTAGAAAAATAAATGCAATTAATTTCCTCACTGTTTGATTTTTTTCCTAGTTTACACTGCAATAAATAAGTAAACAAATATTCATAAGTAGATAAAATGATATCTAAAAAATAAATTGTACTTTTAGAAGCATACTTTTAAATTAAATATTTATGAGAAAAATAGAATTTATTTATTACATTACTTTAACTAGTATTCACAATAGTATTTGGTTCTATAAAATGTAAATTGATAAATTACATTGGAATTGAAGTTTGAATAAATAATGCATAATAAACTTAATTGTTAATGTGTTCTATTCTAATAGCTACATGGTGAAATAAAATAGGGCAATTTCATACAAATAATCTTTATAGTAATGAGGAAGATGACAGAAAAAGTCTAAAACATTTCAATGTTAACCTCAAAAATAATAAAAGATTGAATTAATACTGTTCAGCAAAATATAGAATATCATGGATTTAATCATCCAAATCAAGAAATATATATCTTTTACTTAATTTACATATCAATATGATTGACACTGTACAATAATAAATATAATCAATAATTTAAAAACTAATTAAAATTAGATAATTATATAAATATTTTTAAGTGAAGAAGAAAATATATACAGTATTGAAATGCAGACACAATATTAATACCAAAATTATACAAGCTTACTTCAATATAATATTCAATTTTTCAAAATAATGATAATTTTGAATACAATTATATTTATATGAATAACACATTATTTTAAATTATAAATTACTTCAATATGTGTTTTTACTCCAAAAAGTAATTAACTATTAAACAAATAAATATACAGCATTTGAAAGGCATTGATTAAAATACTGAAATTTTATGTACTTACAGAAATAATTCTTATAATTTCTTGAATAAAAAGAAAAAAATTATCAGTGGTAAAACACAATTCTGATCAAGATTCATCACCCTCAAAATCTATATCAGCTTCTAGTTCACAATTTTTACAACCATTACAAGCACAAATTTCAGTACATTTCACTTTAGAACGGTAGCATGAACATAATGCAACAACACAAGCAGTCTTTTTACATTTACAGGATATGTGCTCTACGATACTGGCAGGAACAGCTTCTAACGACATCCAATTAATGTATAATACATTGTCTCGTATACTCCATCCATGGCCTATTGGAGATGGCTTGCCTATTTTTTCAAAAAGACTTCTGCGAAATATAGCAGTTTGATAGTTTGCACGTAAAACATGCTTTATTAGTGAATCCTTATTTGGTGGTAGATTGTTATCTGTTACATACCCTAATCGTAACCAATTATATCTGCATTTATCAATGTCACTGCAGTTAGCTTGCCCATAGAGTTCACATGTAAATTCTTCCAACTTTTCTATAATATCAGTCTTTAGATTCCATGATTTACCAAGATTTTGAAAAGCAAATGTATAGTCTTCTGATTTCACCATATTTTTCAATGCTTTTATTTTACTTTTTCCGCGAAATGAACTTACAGAATCACAACCGGTAAATACATGTAAAGCTATCAAAGCATCAGAAATATTACTTCCTAAATTTTCACTAATTAAATTTATGTTTAATAAATTCAATTCAGATGTGGTTCCTGAGGCAAAAAATAATTGAGAATTTAAGTTTCGAGCCAAGGAAATGCCTAATATGAACACATCAGTATCAGAACTTTTAATAATGATATTTTTAAGTGAGGCTGAAGCACGAGCAGCATGTAGAAATAAACGAGTATCAGCTTCCTCGTGGTCACATTCTAATTCAGGAACACTTTCTACAACTAGTGTCCCAGCATCATTAAATATTTTATGACATTTGTCACGATGTGTGACAAAAAGTATAATGTCCTCAAATAAATTTGAATTTTGATTTTTCCAAAACTGAAAAAGGAATTCAACCAGTTCTTCTTTATTGACCCCAGAAGCTAAAACTTTTTTCATTTGTTTAGGAAGTTTTTGAGTATGATGGCCAATTTTAACTATTTGTATACCAGATAATGACCTACGGGCATGTTCGGGTGATTTGATACTGATGACAGGATACCGGTCAGATACAAAATCTACACGATTAGATTTGAAAGTTTTAGCTAATTTGATGAGAGATTTTAGTATATACAATGCATAATCTCCAAATGAATTAGCAGTATGCTGCAGCTGCTGAATTAAAGCCATGGCATCTACAATTACAGCTGACTCAGAAGCAGTTATATTTAAGCTTCTTAAATCAATTTCTGAACCTTTCTCTAAGTAACGCATCAAAGTTGCTTTATTGGTTCTCATTTTGGTTCCATCATGATTGGCCAGTGCTATAGGAACAGAATTTAGAGAATATTTCATTAAATCTTGCAAATTTAAATTTTGTATTTTAGAAATCATTAAGATTCGCCTCAACAAATATTGATTCTTCCTTAGAGCATTGTTTTCATTTTCAGTTTTTAATGGAACAGTTTTTCCTATATCGGTAAATGTTTTAAGTTTCAAACACTTAATAGGATTAAAAAAATCAATACTGCTATTTTCACATAGTCTATCTTTAAGAAATGTTATGAAAACTCTATTTCCAATTTCGAAAGCTTTCCTCATGTCCATTGTCACATTTTCAGGAGCAACATTACCAGAAACTATATTCCATAGGAAATTGCAGTCATTGTCATTTTTAACTGGATTGTTCATGGAACAAATACTCTCGCAGATAGCAAGAACGTGCAACTCATCCTGTTTTACACGAGAAGAATCTAATTCCTTTATATTACGATTGGTAATACGTTTCCCAGCCATATTTTCACATGCAACAGAAATGCCTGCCCTCAAATGATGTGAAATTATCCATCGATGTACTGCACCTTTATTAAGAGTTATTCCTGTTAATCCACCTTTGGTTTTTGTATGTCTGTTGCAAG
>JAPDSC010006771.1:0-19919 GCA_026290005.1 Latrodectus geometricus
AAAAATTATAAAAAAGACATTTTATTGTATACAAAAATTGTTTTAAGATAAAAGCAAATATAATTTATATTTTTCGAAAATTTAGTTTTGTGCTTGGAGACTAGAAAATCAATAGACAGTAAAAAAAAGTATTTTCCACCTCTACGTTCATTTGTTTCATTTGCAATACCACCGTTTATCCAATGTTAAGGATAAATTAAAATAATACTTCAATAACGAGAATTTCTAAATGCCGAGTAAAAAAATAAGCTCTTAAACTCTTCATTATATTTTTATATTAAACGCACAGCAGCTTTCTATAATATATTCATTAAAATTGTCAGGTGTAAAGGTGTTTAATAAAATTAAAAGGTAATAAAAATCAGTAAAGTTTTATGTTTGATACTTAGGATATTATTTACTATATATCCTTTTTGATATTTACTAAGTTATACACTACAATGTAAATCACAACTAATAATAATAATGCCTAAATATTTGGAAAAGGACTAATTTTTTCCTAAGTTTGTTGATTTTCATTTTAAAATAACTGTTCCAAAGTTATGTAATTGAATTAAATTGCAAAATTAAAAGGATATTTAAAATTTCATTGTTTCAAAATCCAATGTCCCAGACACTTGTGTAAATGTTTGAACAAAATAATTTTTTTTTATAATAAAAAATAGCTTTTCATTCGAAAATTTTGTGTTTAAAATACTCTAAAATTTCTTGCTTCTGCGTTCATTGAAGATGCACAAATATTGATTTTGAATACTTATGTAATTTATATGTAGTCCCCTTTTGCACGACGAAAGGTCAGATCACATTGAATCTTAAGTATTTCAACTTTAAGCCCTTTTCTCTACGTACACAATTGAATCAATTTGGGAGATAAATGAAATCATGTGGAAATATTATGTGGCATGGTTATAATAAATGAATAAAAGAAATTTCATTTTACACATCACTCAAATTGATATGATTTCAGCTGGCATGCTACTTTGTTTCTGATACTTCATTTTTATGATTTGTTCTTAAAATTAGATAAGTATATTATATAGTTTTAAAATAAATCGTAAAATAAAATTGTGCAGAGAATATATTAAGCCATTTCACACTCATTATCAAAATTATTATCTCACCTTCTGATAATTTTGCTTATGGGACTTTCATTTATCTATGAAGAAAATATTTTAGGATATTTTGGAATTTTAATACAATCTTATTTGCTGAGTAATATTGGGTTAGATTTATTTATTTTCTATTTAATTTAAGCGAATATAAAATTGTTATTTCTTGATATAAAATTTATGTCATGAAAACTAAATTTTTTTTTTTTAGGTGAAAATGTGATTTAGATCTCTGACTTAGCGCATTTTAAAAATCGCCGATGCCATGGCGAATTTTCTACCACTAAGATTAATTTCTTCAAAGATATATGTAAGTTTATATTACCGGCTCTGACTCAAATGCGTCTAAAAACTGAGAATCTGAAAGAGTGACGTCATTCGCAGTGACGTCATACGCAATACGCATAGAAAAAGCATATAGCGCCATCTAGTGGGGAAAAATGTGTGAATGAGAAAGAATTTCTTTATTTACCGCTATTTTCAAATGATGGATATGAAATGTAGTTTTTGTGATTTCTGTGCTAAAAAGGAAGAGATAAAAATTCATGTGTGTAATGAGCGTAACATTACTCTTGAATATGAAGATTTAGAGTTCAATTCACTTGAATTCGAAAAGTTTAAAGGAAATTTAGAAAATGAAACGAATTCCCATTTCATCAAAGACTGTAGAGGAAGCCGGGAAAAAAATAAATAAATAAAAAAATTAAAGTTGGTAGTCAACACTTTTATTAATTTAATTTTAAGCTTTTGAAAATTTGAAGACTATATATAATATATAGTTGTATGATAACATTAAAAAAATTCATTGGGAAATTTTTAGATTGCCAAACAATACACTTGTTTTCATATTTTCAATGATAGCCCAATTTTTATGAAAAATAATTTAAAATACATTTAACATATTTTAACTATGTAATTGATTAATACATTTTTTATATATAAAGCCAAGTTATCATTAAGGAACGTTGCAATATTTTAAAATCTAATAGTGGCTGCAAGATTTTCTTACAAGAATATTTTAGTTTAAAATAATTTCTTTCAATTTGATCCATTATTCAGAAGTAATTAAAACTACAATAAAATAAAGAAATGCTAAAAGTATACATAATTTAATGCACTGTCTGTTAAAAAATTTGAATATAAAAGTAACAAAAACCTATATTTTAACAATGTGAGTCAGTAAGGAAAAAAGTTGTCGGAAAGCAATGTTTATTAAGAAAACTTTTTATTTTATCATAATGAAAACATAATTAACAAAGTGATTGCTAAGATACAACTTCCATGCCAATTTAAAAAAAAAAAAACTACTTCTCTAATATTTCACACTTAGTTAAATCAAAGTAAAGTAATAAAATTTTAATATGAGAAAGTAAAAATTATAAACAATTATATTTTACCATTAATATTTTTAACAAAAAAATACACAATAAAATCATTTTTGGGATCACTTGATAAAAATTGATCAATGCAACACTTGTAAATTAAAACCTAATTTATGTTCAAAATATACCAAAAACATATGAATAGATTGAATTCAATAATAAGCTTAGAATTACTATTATGAAACTAGTGATAGAGAGTATTTATGGTAATAATTTTGGCTTAACAGTTTTGATAAGTCTTTAAAATAAAATTTTTTAAAGCTTTTTATAACTATAATTCACTTTATTATGAGATATATTTAGGTATTGATTTTAAAATTGGGTAATAATATAAAAATAATTTTCAACATTGAGAGTAATTAGACATGCTTGCTAAAAAAATTATAATCATAAGATTTTTGAATGAAAAATATTCTTAAACAACTTCGTGGATATTTAATTCCTTAGTTAATTAAGAAATTAAGTATCCACGAAAAATGTTTGAGAATATTTTTCCATAACTAATATACAGAATTTGTAGCTTAAAATAATTATATGTGTTCCTTAAAAAATCTTCGAACATTTTTTGACAATGACACCTAATGAAGAATGACCACACACAAATAAAATTTAAAAAAACATGCACTACTTTGTTGTAGTATATGATTATATCTACTAAAAACAAACAATAAAAATTAGTGCTTTTCTGTAAAAGTCACTTTTTCTATTTAAAAATTAAATTTAACATTTATATTGTATTTAGTTTAGCATTAATAATGAAGCAATTTTTCAAGGATCAGTATCGATCTCTGCTTAGATTTTATGTTTTTCAATTAATATTCAACATCCAAATAGTGATTGACTAGACACAAAGTGGAAATAATCATGCTATAAAGTGGAAATAATCATGCTATTTTTTTTAATAGCATGATTATTTTCACTTTATTTTAATTTAAAAACATTCAATTCGTAGTAATCCGCTTTCAGAACATATCAGAATGGGAGAACATGTTTTCAAATTCCAACAGACTTCTTTTAAATCAAAGAATTTTCAATAATGATAAAATTTAAACTAACTCATGTAAAAAAATGTTGTTTAACATTCTGAATTATAGTTTTAAATCAGATTATCTTATATAAAATTAAATAAAAATAATAACATATATGTAAAAATAATAATTGCTTATTTATTAAAATTAATAATTGCTTATTTATACATATTTCTTTTTCCTCAGATTAGACATTCTAAACGTTTTCTCCCTACTAGTGGGCGCCACTTGCATTTTCATTTCTAAAATTCGCGTAGTAGCTGTGACGTCACTCTTTCAGATTCTCAGTTTCTAGACGCATGTCTCTGACTCAACGTAAACCTTATTCTCGTTCATATCCATTATGGTGTAAGACGTGTCGTGTTGGTTTTGTTATTGATAACACCCATTTCACTTTCCATAAACCCATCAAACCTACCCACTATGGTTCCATTAATGGAAGCTTCATTGACTTGTTAGTGTCCAGAGGCATTCCCTCTTCTTCAAATATCATTACCGCTGAGGAACTGCCATCAGATCATTATCCGTTCCTGGCCACTTACGGAAACCAAGTCATTACCGAGTCCACAGCTATGCCCAGGAAAACCAACTGGAAAAATTTTAGACAACACATAATAACAATATACCTTTTTCTACCTTCACTCCTGCCTCCAATAGCAAGATCTTAGAACATAAAGTTAATCACCTAACAAGTACCATCCAATTTGCAATCAATGAGTCTGAAATTAAAAGCAAAACCACTAACACCTCCTACCTCCCTAACTCACTCTCTAAACTAATTGAAGAACGCAACAGACTCCGCAAGTTCTACAATAGATAAAAAATTCCAACAATAAAAACTCAGATAAATAAAATTAAAAAACTTATCACCAGGCAAATTGCTGAACACAACCACCGTTCCTGGAACGATTATCTTATTAAGATCAATGTGGAAGACGGCTCATTTTGGTGAGCTGCCAACAGGTTCAAAAATAAAGATAAAACTATGCCACCACTCGCAGATGGTCCAAAAACTATCACCTCGAACAAGGAGAAAGCTGAAATCCTAGCCTCTGCATTCGAACTTCAGTTCCGAACCAACGACTCTGCTAACCCTGCTATTGACGGTATAATTCACCAATCGATAATTAACTACTTTGGTCCCCCCGCAACAAGTACCCACATCTCCCACTCCCAGCTAATTTCAGCTGCAGAAGTGGAAAAAGTTATTATGGAACTCTAACCAAATAAAAGTCCCAGAATTGATAACAACTCAAACAAACACATGAAGCAACTTCCGGTCATTGCAGTTTGCCTTTTAGCAGACATAATTAATGATATAGTTAGACTAGGTCATTTCCCACAAAGCTGGAAGAAAGCAACAGTAGTTCCAATCAGAAAGCAGGGTAAAAATCCTAAAATATCAACAAACTACAGGCCCATCTCTCTGCTCGCTACCATGGGAAAAATAGCAGAGAAATTCATCTTACAACTATCATTAGAATACGACGAGTTTAACTCAATTATCAATTCTCATCAGTTTGGGTTCAGGAGACAACTATCGACAGTGCATCAATTGCTAACAGTAGTAGAGGAAATTTCAAAAACTTTTGCTGTCAAAAACTCCACTGGCCGAGTATTCCTAGATATCGAAAAGGCTTTTGATAAGGTGTGGCACAAAGGCCTTAAGTATAACTTCCCCCCGCACCTAATCAGGCTCATTCTAAAGTACCTATCTAATAGAACATTTGTCGTCAGGATAAACTCCACCCATTCATCAGAAAGGCCCATTTTGGCAGGCGTCCCCCAAGGATCACTGCTGGTTCCCTTCTTATTTAATCTGTATATTAATGATATTCCTCAAGACCCATGATCCATGCTCTGCATCTTCGCAGATAACACTGCCGTTCTTGCTTCAGGACCCAAACATCAGGTCATAAGAGATACGCTTAACGAACACCTTAATGAAATAAACAAATGGATTAAAATTTGGAGAGTTAAAATAAACGTGGCTAAAACTCAGGCCTCTTCAGTAAGAAGTTGCGAATAAATTGCCGTAAAATCCAAATTGCAGGTGAAAAGATTAAATGGAAAACTGACATCACATATCTGGGAGTCAAACTCGATAAAATATTGACTTGGAAGCTACACATTACTGATATCAGAAACAAATTCATTGGAGCTATAAAAACCCTCTTCCCACTTATAGCCTGGAACTCAAAATTGTTTCTTAGTAATAAGCTCCTGATCTACAAGTCTTACCTCAGACCGATAATAATAACTTACGCAGCAACGATTTGGGGTGGAGCATGTATGACAAACTTATCCATCATCGAACGCAAGCAGAATAAACTACTCAGGCTTATTTTAAAATCCCAGACCTACTTTAGGAATAAACTCATTCATAAAAACTTAGGGATGCTCACTATAATAAATTATATCAAGCATCTGTCATTCAGGTTTTACAATAAACTCGATGACATAAATAATTCTGAAATTCAAAAAATTAACAACTATAATCCATAGGAATTAATACATTTTCAGACCCAGGGCCGGTCCTCAGGATCATCCCCACAACTGAATAATTATCTCTATTTCCCAAACCCTAAATTAACAGCGATAGGCCCCCCCTTACCAATTGCTTACAAACATTTCATTGTTTATCATGCAGAGGGTGGGACTCTCATCTCCGGCGGCGATTGTTAGAGCCAATAAAACGTTTTCTTAACTGCAACGGGCTTTCTGCCCAAACATTTAGGTTAATTACTTTATTCGCAATAAACTTTGGACTGCTCTTCCATTCACTCTGATTTTGTTGATTTTGTATATATTTTATCATTTATTTTGTATATATCTCAGTGTCTTAATTTCTGGTAACTACCTCCTGTAACTACTTATGAGTCACCATGCAAGCACTCAATCTGGGAGTACTTATCCTTTTATTCATCGTTATAACCATGCATAGATCTTTAAGTGTAATTTTAAGTTATACCCTTGTTATTAAAAGAGGTCAACGGCTCCCGCTGGACACCTCGTCACCACATCCTCGACCAACAATGCAAAACAGTAATCTCATCATAAAGTAATTAAAATTGCTATAAATAAATTCCGAAAACTAAAACTTGGAGGAGTGATTTTATTCTATTGGGTCTTTTTACGATCATATATATTCCTTTCCCTTGGATTTGTGTCAATAAATTCGACTTTTGTTACATAATGAATAGTCACGCTTTAATAAAAATAATTTGTTTAATTTATAAAATGTCAGTTTTAAAAAAAATTTTTAGTTTTAAAATTTATTTAATAAATTGCATAAGTGAAGAAAATTCCACGTGTTATTTTATTAGTAGAGCATTAAACATCATGTTTGATGAAATAAGTGATTCTCGTAAACTATATTTATTTCATAATTTATGCTGTTAATATAAAAAATGCTGAAAATTATTATTTATTTTCAGTTAAAAATAAATAAAACCAGAATGATCTATGATTTGAAATGAATGCTGGATTTGCTTTGGGGCGTGGTTTATTTTGATCTACGCAAGTTCACACCAGAAGTGTTGATATATCTAGACAGAAGCATATGTTTATATTTAATTTTAATATGAGAAAACATTTTGCCTCACAGTGAATCAGAGATACAATTACCTTGCTCTAAGCTACAAACTTCACCCAAATCATAATTCCAGATTACAGTATATTCCACGTATACATCTTGCATACTGTACCTCGTACAACACACACGAAGTTTTCTGGGTACGTTCCACGCCTTTATGATTGTAAACAATTGTTGAAATACCCAAAATGCAGTTAGAGTAATTTATAAATGTTACAAAATCAAGTGTAAATATGATATAATAATTTATTCCTGTCACACATTATGCTTCTGAAATTTGCAATATTTTTTCAAGTTATCATACGGATGGTATTACAACATTTGAATTTTCTTTTTACCATTATCTGTAAAACATTCATCTATTAGCAAATGTTTAATTATAAAACTTAGAAATCTAGCAATAAATTTTTTGATAAGCGGTTTAATAAACTTTCGAATATTTATTTATATACATACGATGTAATCAACCTTTGTATTTAAATTTCGTTGCCAGTCGGCTCATTGCCTTTAGACGTATAATCACGGTCTCCTTACGCTGTGAATTCCCGCACTCCTCGTCATGAGATCTAAGATATTCCCGGTGAAAACACACATACCTTCAAGACTCGTGTATTTACACCGTTACGTTATTAGTCTAGTGTTTTTCGCTCTCATGATGTTGATAATTTAAATAAAAATAATACTAAATTAATAAAATAACGAAACTGGTAGCTTGCAATGTTTCATGTATTGAAAGGTTTTCAAGTGTCTGGAATTGCTGTTACTATTAAAGTGGATGGAGGTTGTACTTCGATATAACTGGTTCAACTGTACCTTTACCCCCATGATTTGGCTGTAAGTGAACTGGTGAACTTTAGTTATAATATGATTGACTTAGGGCAGTGTTTCTCAACCTTTTAGTATTCATGGCATTATTTTCAATCATAATTTTCATCGCGCCCCCTCCCCACCGCATACAATAGAATACATACAATAATAATGTATTTTGAGTATTTTGGCGCTAATCCTACATTACAACCTTAATTTTAAACTTTACAAATTACCAAGAATACCGAAATTTATTGACATGTTGCAACACCGATCCTCAGCATTGAAAAAACAAGAATCCTATGTTTTTTTTATTGCTCTTGCGTCCCGCCATGTCGGGCATTCTCACGGTTTCGCGAGAAGTTTCGATTTGTCTGGAATTTGTATGGTTAGCAAAAAATTAAGCTATGAGCGTGCGCAAATGTGAACAAATGTTTTCTCATAGGGAGAAGGAGAAAGTTTTTTGACGCCAATTTCAATTCCAGACAATCACATTCGAGTCGATCCTTCTATCGCTATTGAATCTATTCTGAATGTCTATATATATTTTCGTGTAATTGCAATTCACCGTATTAAATATTCACGACAGCAGACTTATGCAGAATCATAGATAAATTTTTAAGCGGGCGTAAGCGAGCATTAGACGATAGACAAGCATCAACAAGTACACAGATGAGCGTGGTTCCGAAAATAAAATCAAGAAAATATTCTCAAGAATACTTAAATTTTGGGTTCACTAGTACTGAAGTAAATGAAGAAGAAAGGCCCCTGTGTATCATTTGCTCAAAAATGTTGGCGGCAGACAGCATGAAACCTAATAAACTTAAACAACATTTGGAAACGCTTCATAGTGAGTACGTAAACAAACCCAGAGAATTCTTCGAATTAAAATTAAAATCCTATGAAAATCAAAAATCATTGTTTAAAAATCTTTTTCTGTGAATAAAAAAGCTTTAATTGCCTCTTACAAAGTTTCATATAAAATAGCCAGATGTAAAAATCCTCACACCATTGGTGAAGATCTTATTTTGCCAGCCGCGATTTATATTGTATGTTATAAATCGTATGTTTGGAGATAATTTTGCAAAACAAATGCAGTCTATACCTCTTTCAAATGATACTGTTTCCCGTCGAATTTCTGATATAGCTGAAGATGTAGAGTGTCAGCTTTTGTCGAAGTTGAGTTACAAATTGTTTTCAATACAACTCGATGAGGCAACAGATAGTAATAAAGATGCTCATTTTATTGCCTATGTTAGATTTTGTGATGATTTGTCGGTAGTAGAAGAATTACTTTTCTGCAAACCAATAGAACTCAAAGCAACAGCACTCGCTTTATTTGCTATCTTAAATTATTTTATGTACGAGGCAAACATAAAATAGCAAAATTATGTCGGAATATGCACGGATGGTGCTCGTTGTATGTCAGGAAGATTCCAAAGTATTCAAGCACTTGTGAAACAAAAATCGCCACAGTGCGTCTGGACACCACAGAGAAGCTTTGGCTTCCAACGAAATGAGTCCTGGTTTGAATATTGTGTTAACTACGGTTGTAACCGTAGTAAATTATATAAAAATGAGACCCCTGAAATCAAGAATCTTTTCCGCACTTTGTAAACACATGGGTGCAGTGCATTCAGCGTTACTATTTTATTGCGAGGCAAGATGGTTATCACGAGGGAAATTTTTGCAACGTGTTTATGAATTAAGAGTAGAAATCGCCGTTTTCCTAGAAGAGGAAAACAGACCGGGAGTTGAGAATTTTTGCGATAGTTTACTTGTGTTGAAATTGAGCTACATGGTCGACATATTCGAGAAATTAAATAACTTGAATCTTCAACTGCAAGGAGCAAATACACATATATTGGATACGAGTGATAAATTTAATGCTTTTTGTAGGAAATTGGAATTGTGGAGCAGAAATTTAAAGCAAGAAAACTTAACAATGTTTGCAAAAAAAAAAAAAAAAAAAAAAAAAAAAATACGTGCTTGTATTTTTGGCAAATTAATTTCTAAAGTTTGTTTAGATTTCTTTTTATTTTAATTATTCAAAGTTACTAAGATTTCATTCTGTTATATCAACTGTAAAATTGAAGGGTAAATATTTTATTATGTATTATTATTGTGTTTACCAATCATATGGGGTTATGCAAAAAGAACTCATGAAACATTTAAATAAGTTTTTGCATATTTATTTATTTATTTATTTATTTTTTTAAAAAAAAATTATCTGTATGATCTTGTTATCAAGCCAATTCAGTTAGGCAATCGGGCCAGACCGTCACCACCGACACCAACAACTGCTTTGCACCGCTCAAACAAAATCTAAGAAGAAGTTCTGATGTAAGTAATGCAAACAACTACGCTGCAAATAATAACAAACTCCTTCCAATACTAGTTAAATTCGAAACAAATTATAACGAAATAGTCAATAAATTTAAAAACAGGCTAAGTAAAATCCTTATGGCGAAACTAAGAGGTGAATACTTGAAAGTATTCCCCTCGTAACCTGAATGTCACAAAACTATAACAAATTACCTTACTGATCACAATAGTGAATTTTCAATCATAAGGCAAAACCTAAAGAAATCTATAAAGACAATATTAAAAGATGTAACTATAAAAAATGCTGAGAATTATTATTTTTTTTAGTTAAAATTTTTAACTTAAAAATACGTGAAACTAGAAAAATGATCTATGATTTGAAATAAATGCTGGATTTGTTTTTGGCGTGGTTTATTTTGGTCTACGCAAGTTCACTCCAGAAGTGTTGATATATCTAGACAGAAGCTTATGTTTATATTTAATTTTAATGTGAGAAAACATTTTGCCTCACAGTGAATCAGGGATACAATTACCTTGCTTTAAGCTACAAACATAACCCAAATCATAATTCCAGAATACAGTATATTCCACGTATACATCTTGCATACTGTACCTCCTTCAACACACATGAAGTTTTCTGGGTACTTTCCACGCCTTTGGGATTCTAAACAATTGTTGAAATATCCAAAATGTAATTAGAATAATTTATAAATGTTACAAAATCAAGTGTAAATATGATATAATAATTTTTCTTGTCACATTTTGTTTCTGAAATTTGCAATCACATATTATCATACGGATGGTATTATAAAATTTGAATTTTCTTTTTACCATTATCTATAAGACATTCATCTATTAGCTTATGTTTAATTATAAAACTTAGAAATCTAGCAATAAATTTTACAAGCAGTTAAATAAACTTTCGAATATTTATATACCTACGAAGTAATCTTCCCTTGTATATAAATTTTGTTACAAGTCGTCTCATTGCCTTTAGACGTACATTCAAGGTCTCCTTACGCTGTGAATTACAACGCTCCTAGACATGAAACGTTACTTTAACCCACTGCGGGACTATTTAATATGAAGGAGTGAAACTCAATGATCAAATGATATTCACGGTAAAAATACACTTGCCTTCAAGACTTGGGTATTTTACCGTTTCGTTATAAGGGAGCACCCAGAAAATAGCATCGAATTTTAAATAAAAATATCACTAAATTGGTAACATAAAGAAACTGGTAGTTTGAAATGTTTCAGGTATTGAAAGATTTTCAATTTCCATGAACTGCTATTACTATTAAAGCTACAAGTGGATGGAGGCTGGGCATCGATGTAACTGGTTCAACTATACCTTTACCCTCATGTTGTGGCTGTAAGTGAACTGGTAAACTTTAGTTTTAATATGATTGACTTAGGGGTTTCAAAAATTTAATGGATGGGGCTTAAGAGAGAAAGAAAAAAATTTTTTTTATTATGTTTAAGTATTAAGAATTTTTAAGTGATTATTTTTAATTAGAAATTGCATAATTAATTAAGTTAGAATCAAATAAATAGTTATTAATATTATTGAATTCATTTTCAGTGACACAAGCAATTATAGACAGTACCAGAAAAATTATAACAAAGGAAATGGCCATGCAAAACACTGATTTTACAAGAAGAATAATGAAATTAATTAAGTAGTAAAATAGAATAACACTAGAACCATATGCAAACACACATATCTTTATTGTTCTTTGTTTATTAATTTATTTAATAATTTAATTTTTAATGTTATATTTTTATTTATTTAATTAAATATATATTATATAATTTCAATTATTCAGCACCTGGTTTATCACATGGACAAATTACTTATACCAATTAATCTATGGTGAGGAAACTGGCCAACATCGAAGTAGTGAACGGGGACGGTACTGATTGTGGATAATAAGGTCATTATAGGACGGAAGTTCTATTATTGATTCGTTTTTAGTTTTATGATTATTTTATAAATGTTCAACAATTTTTTGAAAAATATTCTTTCAGTGTGGGCACTTTTAGTTTTTTTCACTATTAAAACTAACGGAAACTGCATTTTAAGCGACAGCTTTCTGATTAATTTTTATAAAAATTACTTTAATGAAATAGTTTAAAATTATTAATCGTTTATGTATTTTGTTTAGTATTTCAAGTATTTTAATCTGGATAAAGACTGGCTACACCTGGCATAATTCATAGTCTCATCTAATAAAGAAAGAAATGAAAAAAAATTTTCTTGTTTATACAATATTTTTAATTACCAAATAATAACAAAAGTGTTAAAAAATTGTAGAAAAGGAAATAGTTGAACAATTTTTGATTATATAATTCATTTGCAAGACCAATCTACGATAAAAAAAGTAAATAAAAAACATATATTCATGGAAATTTACTTGGCATTTTAACTTACTCCACATACGTAATTTACGTGGCATACTTGGGAAGTGCATTTCAAGGCCCTGAGTAATTGCGGCTGTTATTGCGGCTGTTTAAAAAAAAAAAAAATCTGTAAAGTTGGCGTGTTTATTTTCCCCCAAATCCAATTTTTAAGGGAATGCTAAAGTTATAGCTGCTTTCATGTTCCTCGTGAAGAGGTAGAATGATTTTTGCGCACTTTTACCAAGAGTATGGTGGTGAAAGACTAGTTTATAGCTGTTAAGTAGTTGAAGATTTTTGCCTGGCTTATGAATACGGAAAATAATAGATTTTTTCACGTTTCTGGGGAAATAGCCGTGTTTGACGATCATTTCAATGTAACCATCACACAAGACTATATCGGTTATTTTCAGTATGACAGTAAAGGGAAGTTTTTTATTAACAAATTAGTAATACCATCATGACCTTTGGCCTTTAAGTTAATGATAAAGTCAACTCTTTCAACGGACATGATTCAGAAGATAGAGTTGTTAGAGAATTCCAATCTTTGTCAATAATCTGCACATCATTTGTTATTGTATGCCTTTATATTTAAGTCAGTATTTGGACTTTCATTTTAAGGATCTTCTTTTAAGTGTATGTTCTTTTATGTAGTTGTAAGTTTTTGTAAAGCGATTACGTTCAGTAACAAACTATTTAATATTAGAGGAAGGGTGCAGAGGGATTGGACGGTAAGAGTTTAAAACTATTATTAAAGGCTTTGGTAATAATATCGTTAAAAATTCTGATCTTTTTTTTCATATTTCTATTAGGTGGCTTGAAAGTTTTCGGGTTGTATTTAACGGTGTTGAAAACCTTTTTCCAAC
This sequence comes from Latrodectus geometricus, assembly GCA_026290005.1. NCBI lineage: Eukaryota > Metazoa > Arthropoda > Arachnida > Araneae > Theridiidae > Latrodectus > Latrodectus geometricus. The sequence goes on from JAPDSC010006771.1 coordinate 13,513, forward strand.
TGATAATTGTCTTTGAGGTAAAATGTATTGATAACAGCTAATGACCTGATTGCAGATTTTCAATTTTGTAGTCGTATAAAAAATTCATTATATATTAAATATTGTAAAACAAAAGGGTTATAAAATTATGATTTTTCAGCCTACAGACTTAATTAGAAACTACCATTATTTTCAGAAACTACCATTATGAGCTTCAAACTTAATTACAAGAAATTGCTTTTGTGAAGAATTGTTTCCACTTTGGATGAAATTGAAAATTATGAAGTATTACTTCTTTCCACCTCCTGAAAACAATATAAAATGACGTGACAGAAAATAGCATCAAGAACTGCTTCCACCATGCTGATTTCATAAAGCAACCAGAAATGGAATATTCTGCTGAAATAATTGAAAATGAAAATTTCTGTAGCTTTGGTGATTATTTGGCTCCTTCAAGAACCAGAGGTTGCCATAATCTAGAGTTGAGATGACGAGGAAAAGGAGCTGAGTTTGGATAGAGATGAGAGCAGGATGTTCAAGTTTCTGTGTTTTATTTTGTTATTATATCTCTGAATGTTTATTTCCTCGGCCATTCTATGCATTACAATTTAAATGAAGAAAAAATGCCTTAAGAACTTTCGGTAAAAAATGAAAATTGGTGAAAACTTAAGTTTAACGAATATGTTAAAATTGATAATGACTTACAATGCATCGCAAAACTGACCGATGCTGAACTGATTTCTCGATGTTGTTCTCCACTACAAGAAGAAACTGTATCAACATACTATGAAGAAGAGGAAGGTATGATGGCTGAGGATAACAATTTCTTTTTTCTAAAATCCCTTTTGTAGAAAGGACAATTTCAATAAACAACCAAGAAAAAACCAACTGTTTTTTTTCTTCAAATTTAATAATTTGTAAGTACACTTTTTTTCCCTGTTTTATTTAAAAATGTTTTAGAAATGATTCAATTGACACAATTTTATTTTTGAGAATAATTTAAATATATATATATGGAATTTATTTCTACTATAGTGACCAATCCTTATATACCTTTTACTCTGTTCTGCAACATTCCCCATTTTTCTGTTTAATTCATTTTTAAAAATTACAAATTTGGCACTATTTAGAAACTAAACAATATCTGACAATTGTATACTCACACAAAAATATCAGGCAGCTTAAAGTTGCTAATTATTTCCTGATTATAAAGTGACAGAAAAATGCTATTGATGTTATTTCGCATCAAAATATTGCTATTTATCATTGAAAATAGTTGCTATAAGTTGAATTTAAAAAAAGAACTGAAGCTTAAGTTACTAGTAAACTAGGATTTCACCACTAATTAATTTAATACTAAATCATTGATACACAAATCAGTAACTTCGTTAAACTATATAATGATTTAACTTTAAATTTCAATTAGTACAATGAAGCTTTTATATTTTGAAAATGCAAGCCAGTTCAACTAATTTTGGATTTGTAAATTTATATTTTATTTCTATTAAAGTTATAAATTAAGTAATAAGTGTTATGTGTGCCTTTAATTTTTTTTTAATTTTTGAATATATTGCAAATTTTTCGAAAGTAAGAAATTATGTGAAAAACTTTCTCATTTTATGCAGATAACTGATTACTTCTATCCGTAGTACAGACTCCTTCAGGTACTGGTTATCTTAATAAGCCTAAAGTATCTGTCTCATGCGAGCGTTTGTCATTTCACTTTCAACAATTTGAGATCCTTATCTCCCATCTTTTAAAAGATATTTCTGAAGTTTTTGTTTTATAAAAATTACAGAGAAGAGTATAATATTAGACTTAGTTCGGTAGTATATTCATAATCGTATATAAATTACTTCGTGTTTCCTGAAGTAAAAGCTTTATTATATTATCATGCAAGTAGAACTAAATATTTTACAAAACAACTCTTGATTTTCATAAATTTAACCAATATTTTTTGATTGATCTGCTCCAGTGCAAAGCTCATAGTAATAGTGGTTTATGCTGATTACATAGTTTGTAATTATTAATAATTATAGTTTAATTATTTATGCCTATTACATAGTTTATATATAGCTAAAAATGGCACGACATCTCGTGATGTCAAGGCTAACAGTGTCCATATCTGTTTTCGCGAGGGAAAGATTCCCCGGTGCCCCAAACGCGAAACCACTACTTTTAATTCTCAAATATTCTTGGTTCTCAGTTTTAATGAAGGAATGAATGACTAAGTCGACAAAGCCAAAACCGACGACAGAACCTCGCACTTTGATCTTAGGAGCGCAAAACACTACCGCTGAGACACCGGGTTTATATATAACCTATATACATACACATAAAATAGAAACTAGGTGAATCAAGATTGTTTCTCATTTGAAAGATTTATGTATTAACTTTACAAAATTAATTTTTTTTTCATTATAATATTTGAGTTTTTGTATTAGCGTGTAACTAGCAATGGAGAAGTATGGATGATGATAAATTGAATTTGCGTTGTTTTGAAAAGTTTAATTTGTTGTTGTATAAAATTTATAGTAAATAAAATTCAATTTGTATCTCACGAAATATCTATGTCAATATAATCATTCAGAAAACAGAGTTAGAATTTTTGGAATCTATAAAATACTTGTCCGACTGATGCCGATGATACTGCAAGAATGACTATCCGAGTTATTTTATCTATAACTTATATTGCTGTTTATGTAATATTTTGTTATACTTTGAATATTGTTTATAAATAGTTGTTGTATTAGCATTTAGATTTATTCAGAATGGTAACATTGATTAATTAGAAATTTTAATTTTTATAAAAATGTATGCTTACTTATATTTTATGAAGTTATAGATGCATATTAAAAGACTAAGTTAAAATTATAAAATATAAATTTAACTTCATTGTCAGGTTTACTCCGTAACTAGATTTAACTACACATTTTTTTTCATAATGGGTGCCACGGCCGGGTATATTGACGTAATGAAAATTTTCATTAAAAAAAAAATGTTTGATATTTATATAACTAAGTTTTATTTCCCAGTTGTAACGCGTTGTAGAAAGCGTTATACATACTTTATATATGCTTTTTATAATGTATAATCTTTGTGAAATTAGTTTCTAGTTTAGTACTTTAATACTTCTGTAGTAAGTATAATGAAATATTCGAAATTTTGAAGTGTAAAATACTTCGTGATTGCAAAGATAAGTTTGAAAGCGATCAGTATTTGATAACCGGATGTGGCTGATAGTTACGTAATTTAGGTTGGAGCGATAACTGTCCAGCACTTGGCGCAAAAATTGAAAATCGCTACAATCGTAAAATCGTCATTTTGTCTTTGGCAACAAGGTTCACACCTCAATTCACCGTTGATGACATTTTTAAAAATCGCGTTGAAAGCGGTACGTACACTAGGATTTTACCTAGTGTTATTAGGAATAATAAAATATGTAGTTCTCCCGTCAATAATTTTATAAATAGATTATTTTTACAAAATTCGCTATTTTCATTTAATTTTTACAGCTTCTTCCTGGGACAGCGTGTTATTCGTATATGACACCGATTGGGCATGTGTGGGATTTCGTTGGTAGGCGTATTGGTCGTGATCCTCGTCCTGTTGCTTCTACAGACGAACTTTGGGTACGCATACAAACAATATGGAATGCTCTTCCTCAGGCGGACATTCAAAATTTCTTTGACTCCATTCCCCGTTGTGTAGCAGTACTTATTGCAGCACGTGATAGCAACACAAAATACTGATTTCGATCTCTTATTATTGTTTGCTTTCAAAGTTAAATCATTTATTTGTACCACTATCACTCAACTGCATATTAAATTTCATTTAATTTTGACGGTTCCCTTATGGTGCTGAAATTTTCACAAACAAGAGTTTATTTAAAAAATGATAGTTACGATCTGATTTTAAAATAACTGACGTTTGTATTTGATTCCTAGTTTGCAATTGGATGTCTGTAGTCCGGAATCAACTTTAAATCGTCGGTCCCTATCTAATTAGCACTCGGGTGCAAAAAATGATCGTTGACTGATAAACATTAAAATGAACATTATCTTAAATATTTTAATTACTATAAAGGAAAAAGTATTTTTATATAGATTTACGTATAACTAAATATTTTCATTTTATTATTTTTAGTGATCCTTAAATACATTTTGCTAATTTTAGTAGCCACACTAAGGGCCTGACACTTTTAGCGTCAGGCCTTTAGTGTGCCCACTGACAAATCTTCTGATTACGGCTTGGTCGGCACGTGTGCCCCGAAAGCCAAGGGCACCATCGGGACAATTACGGGGGTACCAAACGTGATTTGGTGGAACAAGCCAGGCCTTATTGACAGTTTTTCTGCGGGTAGAAAACAATTCTGAATAAGTGAGGGCCAGATTTGGAGAGGCTGGTAGGGAAGTACCCTCCTTAGCCAACTGATCGACTCATTAGCCAACTGTTGACATTCGTTACCAAGTAGACCCACGTGAGAGGGTATCCACGGGAAATGGATGTCATGGGATCCTGATAGGTCCTTTAACAAAAGAAGGATTTCGACACTAGCTTGGTCTGTTAATCTCTCCTAATTGCACAAATGTTGAATACTGCTACGACTGTCAGTGAAGATACAGATATTCCCGAAGGTGGCTCACATCCTGATACTTTTCAGACCTGATAAAATAGCTAAAAGTTCACTGCGAAACACTGAGCAAAAATCTGGGTTTCTAAATGATTTTGAATCTTGGACTTCATTAGGATAAAGAGTGTAAACTCCACTCGCGGTGTGGTGCTGGACAACACCACTACCATCAGTATAGATCTTAAGATCTTCAGCAAGAACTAGGTTTATAATTTCCAGGTTTATAGTTTCCCCCTCGAGTCCTGCAGACGGCCTCATCGTATAGAGGGGGTGGTCCTGGGCGGAAAGGGTGAAGTACGTCGGGAGAATTTTCTCCTGGTAGGGCCACCCTAGGCGTGAAGGCCGTTCCATTATTCCCAGCTAACACTTGCAGGCGAACTTGGAGCTAAGTCAGACTTCTAGCGCCGGTGCTCCAGATCTTTCGATCAACAGAAGCTGTCCCCTTCCCCTATTTTTATAATCACTTATATTTCAACCTACCCTGTCTAGTGGTCAACGTGCCGGACAGCGCATAGGGAGGTCCTGATTTCGGTTCAGTTGGAAAAATTGAGCAGCCCATCACTTATTGTCAGCTTATTTGGCACAAGACAACATCACTTACGTTTAAGGGACATATATAAATAGGATTGCATTTAAATTAAGAAAATTAAGATTAAGAAATCCAACTTTAGGTTCTGAGTTATATAGGTAATTTTATTTAAGTTGGTTAAAATCATACAATTATCTTCGTATTTTTTTATAAAGTATATTAAATTTATCTGGGACATATCTAGATCTGTGCCAGGGTTATCTTGCTTTAATCTTATCTTTAATAGTTTTATACTACTTTTTATTGCATTTAATTTTTTAATTTTAATTACGTTTAATGCCTCAACATGCGCTTCTTCAATATTAGCTGTTAATTACTCAACTCAATTAAACAGATCTGAAATACTTTTAACTATCATCAGAATACAGACACAAGTGAATTACCTGGGAGCCTCTTCCACGAACCGAAATGCGCCCTTTAAAGAGGCAAAAAGGTCGTCCGCTGGTCTGACTCAATGCAAGGAAAACGAATAAGATTTTGCATAAAATTTTATTTAACTTTAAAATTAGTATGTATTTCGAATCGGCATTATGTCGAAATTCCGAAGTATACAGCAGCGAAACAGCTTTTATTTCCTCACACATAGTCGGCTAGACATGGATGGGAGTATCCAGTAGAAGAATTTGATTGAGGTAATAACCAAATTCTCTTCCAGAAAGTGGCCTTGGAGAAGTGCAGATTGTTCACACGGTTAAGATTTGTGTTCTGCACAAAGTGACTTTGATTGTATTGTCGAAAATTTTTGGATAACTCGTGTACTGATTGCAAAAAATCTAATTGTTGTACATGGAAATTTAAAGAAAGTATTAATATCTTAAATAGATGCTGTACGCGCAAACATTAGGATATATGTAATAGATAAATGTGTATTACTTGGAAAATACAAATGATGTTTAATGATCTTTTTGAAAGATTTGCACAGAAAGTGGGCTTCAGAATTCTCCGAATTTTATCTATTTTGATATACTTAAAATATTAACATTAATTAACTAAAAAGTATTTCCGAAATGAAAATCTCTAAAACCATACTGCTGGCGTTTTTATGTCCTTCCACCATCTTCAGAATATTCAGTAAGTTAAATGAAAAAAAGTATAAAATATTCGGAAATGGTGAGAGAGTTCTGTGGCCTGAACTCAAATGAAGATTCAAAAACGGAAAGAATACTCTTTATAAGGTTTCATAAATTAGCTTCAACTTGAAATGCG